>JAJHUR010119811.1:0-13003 GCA_027495735.1 Lutjanus campechanus
GGATTTTTCATTTAAAATATGTTCCGCAAGAACCTGAGAGAGATTTGAGTACATAAGTAATGACAGATTTTGTGTGCAAGTTGCATCTATGTGGCATCTTTATGATGTGAGAGGTATGTCTGACATGCCTTCAAGTAAAAAAGGACATGAAACGCCACTTTGAGCTTAAACATATCCAAAAACACTTTTCTATTATTGACATTCAGACACCAAAATAGCTCCGTCTGTCTGTGCAGCACACGAACCGAGTGACAAGTGCTGCGTCTTCGCAACATGCAACAATCATTCAGGAGATCATAAAGGTGCTGCGTTTCCTTTGAAGAAATCAAAGCTCATCAGGGTACAAAGCTCACGGCAAAGGCAATTTCCCAACTCCGCCAAAACTGTTGAAGACACAGCTATTACAGCACCTGTGGGACAAGTCAGCCCATTACCAGAACCTCATTAGCTACATCACTGCATGTTGGCATCACAACGGAATGATGCGTGCTACCTAAGTTTCATTTTAATTATTCATTGTTTGCAGTAAAGTGCTCGAGCATGTCCAGTGAGGTAGACGATGGAGCTTAACTGAGCTTTTCTTTTCTCGCATCTTCCCAGAAGAAGGATTGAAAGGGAAGCGTGGCACTTTAGAGGCTGCTGTTGCTACGGTGCAGCTTCGGCTGCCTGACGATCACAGAGATGGGCCTGTATCTGGAGTTTCCAGTCGGACTCGACTCGATATGAGTTTTCATAAGGGAACACAGGCTTTCAATTTATGCTGGTATTAAATTTGACCACGTTCTCTTCAAATATCAGATATCGTCCAGTCGTTGCCATCCTAGATTGACATTTGGAATGTTTTTGTACACTCAAGTGGCGAGTCAGTCCACGATATTAGTCCAGAAAGAAATATCTCAACAAACTATCAGGTGGTTTGGTTTGTTTGCACAGACATTATTTAGAAATTTAAAGGCCCTCTTGATGAATCCTAACAACTGGTTGTCTCCTGACAGTTCCTTTAGCCCCACCAGCAGGTCAAAGTTGTCAGCCAGCCAGTGAAATACCTCAACATCTACTGGATTGATTGGCACACAATTTTGTAAGGACAGTCATGGTTCTCAGATGTGAGGAGTAAATCATTGTGACTTCGGTGATCTCCTGATTTTTCCTCTGGCACCTCTATGAAGTTGACATGGAAGTAATATGAAGTAATTAGTAGGCAACCGGCTGCCCCCACCGTTTAATGTTAGTTCATAGTCATATACAAATACATTATATATATTTGTATTTGCACAAATACAAATGCAAAATTTAAAAACCTGAAGGAAATAAAACTTTATCCTTGAATGGTTCTCATACTGTGAATGTGTGCTTACTTATACTTAAATATTTCTGTCAGTGATCGCTGCTGAGCTATCTCCCGGTTACACACCGTACGTGTCCCTGCATGCTGTCTTTTGTATTGACATCACTTAATGCTTTGCAGTTTAAAGGAAATAACATAAAGGCTCTGAGCAGGAACATGACAGCATCATGGTAAATACAGTATGTGCTGTATTTCAAAGTATGTTGTCGTTACATAACCTTGTGATGCCTTGTGTATTCTTGAAACCAATTCTTCAGACAGGTCGAAAAGGGAACTCTGAGATTGTTCTTAATGTTATTGCAACTCTTGGATTTCAAAAGACTGACAGGTCTCAGCGCAGGTTGTGGTGGCAGGTAATTGGCACATATTTACAGACCTGAGGTGTCAGCAGCTGCAAAACTGCTAGATGATTAAACAGATCAACTGTCTTATCAGCACACGACAAATATAGTACCTTGTAACATGATTATTTTCTGCTGTGAGTCAGCAAATGTCATGTGATTTGCAACTAATATTGTGTACAGGCTGACATTTACTCTGACACACGAAATAGATTGTGACCAGAGCCTCAGATTCCTATTTCTAGTTTACAAATTATGCTACATGTTGCAACTTCTTCCCTAGAATGTCAGAAATGTGGAAAGTAAATTTCATTTTACCAAACTGAAATAGCAACAATCATCTCATTTAACCAGACTAAAAGTTTTCTGGATGTGTCTGCAATTAAAGAAAATCTATTTCGCTAACTCTAACTTATTCATGTTACAAGTGTAAATTATTTCATTTCTGTGAATAGGAAAAAGAAATTATGTTCATATTAGTCTACAATTATTCATCTGTCTATTTGGACTGCATCCAGTGTCTCTCCAGGTGCAAGAGGTCCGAGTTCGCATCCTGGACAAGCCCCCAATTTGTCATGACCAGCTCAGAAACCATGACAAAAAAAACGACAGGCAACACAAGAAGTTAAAGCAAATAACCAATTATTTATTTGAAACCAACTCAAGCCACCAAAAATATAAAATTAAGTGTTTGGTGCAACAGTCAGTAAATGAGTAGCATTGTGTGGACCCCAGGAAGAATAGCTGTTGCTACGCCTGCAGCTAATGGGGATCCTAATAAATGAAAATAAATGATGTGTGTGCATGTGTGATAGAATGGTGAGTGGAGGGTTGTATGATAAAAAATAAAATAAAAAACAAAGGCAAAGATGGAGGGCATGCAGCTCTTAAAGTACCAGAAACACCGGGCCCAGGTTACAGTCATGCACCAGGCTGGGTACCCACTGATACTTGCACAAAAAAAAGTGTATCGGGCAAAAAATGTATTTATATAGCGTTTTTTTAAATTTATATAATTCTTTTTCCTTTGATAATCTGAAATTAAAATGATTCTGCAATATTCTGACATTTAAATCCCCTAATCAACTCTAATCAACTGCCAGGATTTTATTGTGAAAGCCTAGGACACAACCTTTGACCTCACATCCTGGTTCACATCCTGGATTACATGAAGGCAAAAGCGAGTGGAGATACCAAATTGCTGACATACATCAAGTCGGACATGTTGCCAGTGGGTTTGCTGCTTGTGAAAAGTGCCAAAAGGCATTAGCTATTGATAGCTGCAAGCTTGGCAGGTCATTGCTGTGGAAACACATCAACAGCTGCAGGAGCACAGGTGCTGCACCAACTGAGAACACAAGTAAATGACCATGTATGTGTGAATAATCACGTGTTGGGTTGTGGGACTTGTATATAGATTTGACTTAGACATAACGGTGGGAAAACAGCAACATAGAACATACAGAGACAAAGACAAGCAACCATCCCTTTAGCCAAAAGGGGCAAAGTTATCAGACTACTGTTTTAATCTTCTCTTTATAGAATATCCCGCTATCTAAATGTTTGTTTGTATGTTTGTTTTGTATGTAAAATGGTTAATGTTTTAAAATACTTTTTTACAGGTTAAATAAAGAAGATAAAACATGTAAACTAGTTAGAAGGAAAAAGTGGCTTCCTTCAGAGAGAGCCAGGCCAGTTGTTCCCCCAGTCTTTATGCTAAGCTAAGCTAGTCAGTTGGTGGCTAATGCTACGTTAGACGAGTATCCCCGCAGTTTGTGAAATACTCACAAAATGTAACTTCTAGATTCGTGTACATGGAAACGAATCATCAATATTGTAAGTGACCATCAGCATGACTTTCAAAGTAATAAGACCAGCATAGTATTTCAGGTAGAATCCGCAAGATTTGTCTGAGCTGTTCAAAACACCAGAAAAAAAAAAAATATTGTTGTGTCTCATTCCCAGGACATCAAATACTGACATTTTGGGTTGGTAAAGAGGGTGGGGTGGTTGAATGGGTCAAACAAACACTGGACATCACACAGGAGACTCAGCTCCCATGTGAGACCAATGGTCAATCTTGCTTGTTTTAAGGAAATAGTTATTTTAACTAAAACCACAATCTTTTCTGCCAAAAACCTTTATTTTAAAAGTGTATCCAGACATTGACAGGCTTACTTATCACTGCTGACTTGACTGCAGAGTGACAACAACTGTGGATAATACGTTAGTTTGAAAGTCCACAAAATGCTGTTAGACTGTGTTGCCATGATAGTGGTATCATTTTTTCAAATAAGTCTCAACAAGAAAGCAAATATGTTTCTCAAAACATCAAACTGCTCCTTTAATCAAAGTCTGTTTACTTTTACTATTTATGAAATACAGTCACATAAAAAAGAAATTATTTATAAGTAACAGGCTCTGTTTCCCTGCATGGCAGCATTTAACAACTAATTACAGCAAGCTGACACTGACAGGGCAGGTTGTGTTCATATTAGATGAACAATAAGTGCTGCAGCTAATGTGCAAGCCTTGTTAAGTTAAGAAAGTCAAAGAAAGAAAAATCCCTCTCTTTATTCATTTTTGTTACTTGTCAATTAGTCCCAGATCTTTTCGGATCTGAAACATCTAATCCTGACTTACTCCTCATGAAGTAAAGATTAAGTGGCATCATTATTTATTTCAGACTTTCTTACAGCCTTGTTTGTGCACCAATATGGCATTATTGCTTTCAGTGTGTGGCTTGACATTTTTATTGCTTATTAACACAAAGAAAACAAACTCAAAGTTGAAAATTAAAAGGCTCACTGAGTGATAAAGTTTCTCTCAAGCTCCACTCTCATCGACCATATTTCCAGCAGAAGCATGAAAAAAAGCTCTGATAAACCCACTGTAGAGTACTTGACTAACACCAAACACACTCCAGACAGCAGACACACTCCTGTCTACATCAGTGGAGCTCAGGTGGAGCATTGAACAGTTTAGGTTCCTGAGAATCAGCATCACAAAGAACCTGGCATGGACATCACACACCTCCACCCTGGTCAAGAAGCCTCAGAAATGGCTGTAAAATTCCCGTGCCAAGTTCTTGTCAACTTCTAGCATTTGAAAGCATCCTGACTGGAAACATCACAAAATGTCAATGGATGTGCACGGCCCAGTACAGGAAACTCTGCAGCAGGTGGTTAAAACTGCCCAGAAAATCATGGTACCCATCTATCGAGCAATACCCACCCCAGCCACAGCCTGTTCAGCCTGCTGCTGTCTGGCAAGAGATACAGGAGTATCCTGTGCCATACCACGAGACTGACCTCAGGTTGTGAGATTGCCTAATTTATCCTCACCTCTCCTCCATGTAAAGCAGCTTGTCACCAAACAACCTTGATATATAATGATAAATACATCTCTTGTGTCTTGTATCATTACATTACATTAATCAGATGGGAATGGTTCAAAGTGATTGGTAATGCTGGCCTTGTGTCTGCTAGTTTTGTAAAAAGGCAGTTTGTTGACACATTAGTAAAATACATAACCAATCTCATCAGTCTGTTTACTGTACATAGATATATACCCATGCTAATCCTTCCCATTATCATCTGCGGAGAGCAAATGAATCCAAATACCACACAAACTTACTGATTTCACATTAGTAACACAACTTTACATACTTATTTTAACCCAAACCATGATCTTTTCCTCGCTCAAACCAAGCAGTTTTGTTCCCTATACCTCCAAAGAAGTCAAGTGTCACATGCACAAGATTGACAAGATCGGATTAAATTACAACTTTATAGCGTGATGATAATCAGAGGTGGGGGTCAGGGAAAGTTCTGCAGCCCCCAGCTTCCCAAAAAGCGTTAAAAGAATAACAAAGCAAGTAAAATTGATAAAGAATACTTGCAATGCATGTGCTACATTAGTTTTTATATGCATGAATGCATTTTAATTTAAAGCAAAGATGTTCAGAGTTTGAGTTCACAATTTAGAGTTTACTTTCTTCAGGAACAAGTGCCACTTCAAAATGAAAAATTATGGTCTTCAGGAGCTCTGGCTCTTGTGTTGAATTATGAAGCAGAAATCATTGCAGCACATTTTCTCCTTTTTTTTGCATTTTGTTGCATAAGAGGGACCGACTGAGGTCACCACGCTTTGTACTGTAGCCTGAGCAAACTTCACAGAGAGCCGACTGCCCTTGGCTCACACCTTCATCAATAATTACTTGGCTTTAAAACTTCCTTTTGGAAAGCAAAGTGAGTGGACTGTTGTTAATTTTATCCTGCATGAGAAGGGTGTCGGTGGGTGGCCTGTGGTGAATTTTACTGCAATAAGGTGGTTTTCAGACAAGACTAATATGAGGTTGAGCAGGGTGAAGGTTTGGAGAGGACAGTGATGACACATCAGAAAGTGGCTTTACAGTAGGCTAAGTCAGCTTTGTTTGCTTCCAAATACCTTCCAAAGCCTTTTTAGTGTTCCCTTCACCATGTGTGAATGTTTGGCAGTGACAGACTGGATGATATTGCAGTTTAAGTAGCCTGGGTTGGAGCTGGATAAGAACCTCACTTTCAAAGATTGTCAGTTGGGTGAGGGGATCCCTTCTTGACGTCTAAACTTTATTGAGGCTCAGCTTTGTAGCACTCTGAGTGAATCCACTCTCGCGCACTCACAACCCACAAAAAAGACAGTATTGAGAGTATCTCCACAGCGGATCATTGTTTTTGAGAAGAATACTGCTCCCTTGCCTGTCTTGTCACTGAAATAGGGCAGCATCAGCCTGAGTTGCTTTGAACACTCTGACATGATTTCAGGAGGCATCTTAAGGGAACAGAAATATAAGAAATGATCTCTCAAAGGTGTCGGAACAAAAGCAAAAAGTTGAGGACTGTTGAAAGTTTATTGCTCCGGAGCCATTGCCTGACTATTTTCAGCTGCACGGTAGTTGACTGTTGTCGATAGTTAACTGAGACCTGCCCACAAGCATGAACATGACATGATGTCATTATGGACAGATGCTGCGTCTCATCTTGACAGTGACCACAAGAGCACATCACTTTATGACAGCCAGTGGTCTTTAAACACTTTCCACGAACATCACGGTAGACATATTTTCAAAAGCAGTTTTGCAGCAACATTGGGATACTTTTCATTTTTTAATCCATCAGTTTTATTACTTTTGTTTATATGAAATGTTGAAAATTATCATACCACATTACACCATTCTGCGCATTTTGTGATCCCACAATAAAATATAAAGAAAGTTGCATACAATCAGTGGTGTCTTTCCAAAATATAACAACCATCATGTTCTGCACAGACAGAAAAAAAGAGAACTTGAAATGAAAGCTGGATAAAAGACATAACCTAAGTACCACTCGTACAAAAAGATTTGTTCTTAAGTGATGTGTTCGAGTGATTTAGGAGAACTTGCCACATTCAACAGTTTTCTCATATTTTGAATTTTCTCTAAGATACAAACACAATTTATTTGCCCAGACCTGTCGTAGGAGTCGTGCAGTTAGTCTGCTGTTATCCAAACCTACGTTCTTCACTAATGGAATGTATATTTTATTAGTTTGGAGATATTTTGAGTTTGAAAAATAAAATTTACTTCATAATTATGTTGACATTATCATGTTTGACTCTGCATTTGAATTCTAAATTTGCCCATTAACAATATCATCATTACCATCCTCCGTTGCAATATCATAGATGATATGGCATGTATTTTTCTGCCATGAAAACTTTGCCTTGATCCCTTCCCACACCATTTTCAAACCATCTTTATTTCAGTAACAGTATGATCCTCAGGTAACACAGCATTAACAGCACTTGATTTTCCTGTTTTTGGCTGAAGTAGCTCCCAATTCAACTGCCGACACTGTTCAAATGACTTTTTTTTATGGATCTCTGAAAGCAGGACTTCCACCAGCAAACTAGTGATGTTCTTCTTAATCTTTGATGCCATTTTCATGAATAGACAGTTAGACATCATAGCCTTATATGGTAGCATTGGGGTTATTTGTGCTAATTTACAGTTCTTACGAACATGCGCTTAAATATGCACAGATGGATCATTTGCACAGTTACCTGAAATTACAAGTGTTAACAGGTTTGTACCTGCCCTTTGTAGGAAAAACAGTAAGAATTTTAAGATACAAAATGTTCTTGCATGAGGCTTGTTGATCCTACTAGTTTAATGTTTTATGTTTATTTGTAGTTTGGTAAAAAATAAAGTGCTTAAAGGTGATGTTTGTGTGAGTCGCCTGCTTGGTTGCAAGTAAGAGCCAATTTGTAACAATGCGAATAATTTCACTATATGACACTTGACACGCTAGCATGTCAAGGACATTAAATCCACTTACCACTGAGTGAAAACAGTTTCTGTAACTTTCCTATGAGCCTGAAAACCTTTTAAAATGCAAAAGTCTTTCACTGGTGTTCCTTGTGTTTTACACTCTCAACATATATAGCAATGACTAGTATGGTAATACTGAATTCTGTATGTGTCGCTGTGCCATATGCACTAGTTGGACATTTAATTATTGGCAGTATGAGTTTGGAGCTTTGGACTTTTCTTATTTTCCCCAGTAATATAAAGTTGTAATAATTCTACTGCAGACAGGCTTAGATAAACTTAATTTCTGATGTGCCTCTTGGTGAACGCTACATTCTCGGTGGGATTTAAATCATGATTATAATCCTGAATGAGCCTCCCTTGTTATTAGGAAAATAACCATCTGTGTAGGAACAAAATGCCACTTAGCAATGGTGGAGATAAACTTGTAAATGTGTGAATGCTTTGTGGGGACACAGTGCAGCCTATCTTGAATTGAGCAGTTTGATTGGAAATGGAAAAAAGGTGGTGTGTAAAGTAAGAGACTGGCGGTCATGGATGACCACACTGATCTCCATATCTTCCAAACACAGCCTTGTTCTCTGGGGTCACCTTGTCTGACTGCTTTGCTGCAAGGGGCTTCATGCATAATCCGCCATTTACGCCCATGCTCTAAAAACACAGGCTTACAGACACACAAAGCTCGAGTTACGCCAGCAAAGCTTGTGCTCTTGTGCTGATCCACACCTAAAACACCCAGGTGGCAGGCTGAATGCAAGGGGGATGCACACAGATAAAGCTGGAATTGCTTGTTGTCTTACAATGAAATAATTTGCATGAGGCGTCGGAGAAGAGAGGATCTCACAATATGGATTATAATTGCAAACAATTTTTCATTTATTGATTTACAAAGTGGTTTAGCATAAACTAACCAAAATCCTTCTAGAATGAGCTTTACTGGTGTAACTTGTTTTACAGTTAAATACATTGCAGATGTTTAAATACTAGTCAGTATGCTTGAATATTGTTGACGACATGTACTTAGAGAAGATTAGGTAGCACATAAAAAATTCCACCATGTACCGGTACCTCCAGCGCACAAGCAATTTAATTCCAATTAAAGCATTTACTGAGTATGATGTGCTTTACCACCTGCAGAAGCATATAGGACAGTTTACATTGGCTTTGTTGTAGCAATGTTTATGTTGAACAAATAACCAAAAACCTTTGAATCTATGATGAAAACATGTTTTTGTCTAAAATACTCACTTCTGAAGGTATTACCTAGGGAGGATCTGGTGATTAGTAATTATTCTCTCAGGACCCTGTGAAACCTGTCGCTATTAAGAACAAGCACAGGGATTTTCGTTGGTTTTCACTGATACAAATTGAGCTGTAAGTTCGGATACTGCAGTTTCAGTTATCTCTGATGTTTGAATTTTAAAGATCCGCTCCACTCAAAAACCTGTTTCTTATGTTTATGTCCTCTAAAATATATGACCTTGATTTTACTGACTTGTATCTATGCAACATTTGTCACAAGAGTTTTTTTTTTTCACATTCCTCTACAAAAGGGGAGATGTCTGTGCACTGATTCTGATATGACCTGCTAGTTGCCATTTTTGTTGCACAACAGGCCGCTCATCTGAGTCTGGGTCTGACTGAGGCTCAAACATGTACAGCTGAATCTCTCTGATGTTTCCTGTAATGTTAACTGGGGTTTGGTAAAGTTTGTTTTAGGTTTATTTTGTTGTTTTTCAGATGTGTTGTCCTCGCTAGCTTTCTATTTCATACTACAAATATTGCAGCGTGTGGTGTCTGCATCAAGCTTTGAAAAGTTCAACACTTGTGACTTGACTGATGCTTTTGGTTCCCCAGTATCCAACCTTAATGCTAACGCTAGCCATCTTGATGCCTACTGCTCTTTCACCGGTCAACCTAGCGTAAGCAGCAGTGGTGGGCCTTTCCAGATTTCTTTGGCTTTTTTTATGTGGGGGATGAGTTTTTGTATGCCGATTGATTCTTAGCTGACATTTCGACACATTCATGATCCTCAGAGAATGAAATACAATAACATTGGTGCGTGGATTGCTCCACCACTTTGGTCCAGAATGAAATATGTTGCCACTGGCATGTTTTTTCAGTCCTCTTATCATCACTGTCACTGTCATTGTCACCTCTGACTTTTAGGATGAATTGTCCTGAAATTTGGTACACATACATTCATGTCTCCTTCCGGATAATTGTGGAGTATGTAATCTATTTAGGGTAGCACTTAAAATCAATGTGGGATTTTACAACAAACACTGTGGAAACTTGGGGATCACAGGAGATCTACACTGTCCCCATACCTGTTTGCTCAGCTCAGTCAGTCAGTCTGCCAATGTTCTCTTGGTTTATGAAAGGTGGAATTTACTAAAGTAAAGCTGGCAGGAGGAAGAATGGTGAACTCAAGAGATAAAGAATTTATAGCCCACACACGCAACACACACAGCTGTATTGAGTCAGACAGCCAGTCTAATACAGGTTCAAATAACATCAGATATTTCTTTTTTATCTTTTCCTGTCAGTGTTGATAGACTCAAAATTTGCCCACAGCTCACCCAGACAGGAAAAACTGAGGAAAACACCAACAATGTCACATCCTTTGCCTTTGTCAATGACTGACTCTATTGACCATCTATCAATCTGTTCCTATTTACATTATTTGACAATTACAATTCAGATGTTTTTTGACTAAGATGTCTTTATTGTGGTTGTAAAGTAAAATAATTGAGATTTAGATATTTGCCTGTCACCAGTTATATGAAAGGAAAACAAGCACTGCAGAAGTCATGAGCAAAGGTTTTGTATTTCGTCATCTGAGTCTTTTATGGGTGCCTGTTTACATGTTGTGTTTGCATATTATGTTGTGAGCTCCTATCTCAAGACAACTTTCTATCTCTTTGCGATAACATTTTTGAAATTTTTAATATAATTGTCAAGCAAATTTGAAGCAAACTTTTGAAACGTCTCAAAAAGGGAAATGCAAATTGTGTGCGTTTCCATCAACTGATTTGAGAGTGAACAGACTAGGCTACGCAAAGCGTAGTTTGGTCAGAAGTTGGCATGGCTGACGGAGTAGAAGAACTGAAGACACAAAACCAGTTGTTTATCAGCTGCCAATAAACCTCGAAGAAGAAGAAGACGAAAGAAAACCTTGGCCATCTACACGAGAAAAAATGGAGAAAGTTCTTCAGGAGTTTATGTCAATTGGGCAAGTTTTAATTATTCTTTCTGGTCAACTATATTTATATCAGGGAAAACAGCTGCTGCTTCTAATTTATTTTTCTCTCGGAGAAGAAACAGCTGATCAGTTATGCAAGCTGAATATTCACTATGTCAAAACTTATTCAGAAAAATGTGTTTCCATCTCCCATTAAGTGCGTTAACTCTTTTTTGAAAAAAATTACTTAAACTGTAACATTTTTGCAAAACTGAGGACTTTTTTCACCTTGCCGTTTCCATCAACCTTATCTAATGTGATAGTTCAAAAATAAAAATACGTTGACTGGAACATAACTATTGAGGTAGATGCACTGTCCCTGGACCTTGGGTGAATTTCATACAAGAATTAAAGCATTAAAGAATACATTATCTGTCTGTGACTTACTCCAAATGATTTTTCAGATCTGACATTCAGCTGTTTGTTAAATTATTCACCTCACTGTGCTACCCTTGAAAAAGGTCTACGCTCACCAATTACTTCTACAGGCTGTACAATTGTGGTAACCAGTGGTTTTACCTTGATGAAGGAAAGAGACTCTCTTGAACTCAACACTGAACATTTGTTCAGTGTTGAGTTCTTAAAATAACCTGCACTTGGCTTTGCTGGTGAGCAAACTCTTGATAGAAATGACTCTCCTTAACTAGCAAAGGCCAAAGTAGTGAAAATGACACCGTTAAGTGTTAGGAAATGGTTTCTGGGGGAGGAGAAAGTGGGTGGTTGGGTCAGCATCCATGTCCCATCTCACACCAGCAGTCATCATTAGTTTCTCTCAGCCATAGAGCAGTCTCAAAAGTGACAACAATCATCTGGAAGCCTTAGTGTTAAAGGAGAATTTTTTTTAAAAATTGATGCAGCAGAATCAGAGATACATGGTCTTTCATTCCTCACATCCTCCTTCCTTGTCAAAACTTAGCACCGCTAAAAGTTGGTGAGAAATTTGGGTGTATTGGGCCACATTCGTACAGAATCAGGCGTCGCAGTGGAAAAAGCCAATTATCTCTTTCATTTGAATGGAGGTAGTACGTTTAGGCTGCGGTGGTGGGAAGATTCAGAGGATGCCAAAAAATAACGCTGCGGCGTGCTGTGAAAAGCCAAAAACGGAGTCAAATTTTGGAGAAGCGCAATCCAACGTCACTCTGCAGTGGACAATCACATAAACCGGCGATCAGACTGCTCCACAGTCAGCCTGGAATATCACTGAAACCAGGCGCTTTCCAGGCAGAGTTCATTGACAAAAGATGATACTCAGTTGTATTCTTGCTTGTTTTTTTCAGGGGGGAATCCCAGCTTCAATGTCTTGGTCTGACTTGTAAAATAACGATATCAATGACAAGGTAGAGGCTGAATGAGGAGTAGGACCACAGGAGAAAGCTGGTGAATCAAAAAAAATGAAATGTTATTTCCTGAACAAACACCCCCACACAAAGCAGTGCTAAGCTAATTGCTAAATGTGTCTAAATGTGGCCTTAGGATAGTGGCAGTGTTTGCAGCCCTGAGCTGCCAGACTGAAGGCTACAGAAGTCTAGTAATCTTCTTTCAAACACCCTAGATTTTTTTTTTCATATTCAAACTTCTGCATTCTTCAGCCCCAATCAGCACTGACTCAAGTGACGTCACTTGAGGCAATCCATCAGATTTCATCCAGCAACGAAGCAGCAACAAAGTTTTTTCACGTTTTGCACACTTTTATTGATCAAATCGATGGAGTTTTAGGC
>JAJHUR010119812.1:0-14601 GCA_027495735.1 Lutjanus campechanus
GTATATTGCAAATATTATATAGCAAACACTACCAGTAAATGTGTACAAGTGTGTAAGCGTATGTTTGCTAACGCTCATTACAAAACTTCCGGGTGTCGCGTAAACACAACCAATTAAATATTAAAATCAAATTCAGTCATGTGGCCCGTTTTTCCATTTCGTATTTTTGATCTGAGCCTAAAATTGAAATATTAAAAACCAGGCATTTTTTCGTTTTTTGTGTTAGATCAAAAAACGAAAAACAAAATAATCCGTCACTTTTTTATTTTTGATTGCCAATTGAAAATAGAAAGAACGAATGATACACGGATTCTTAAAATCTGCTACATATATTGGAAAACTAAAAATGCCTGTTTTTTTTGTTTTCCGATTTGCGTTTCAGAATTGGAAATAGAATGAACGGAAGGTACACGGACCAAACTTGGATCATGTTTAGTCTGTCTAATTTGGTCCAAATGTAGCCCAAAAATAGACATTGAAATTTGAATCATGTGTAGGCCATCTGATTTGGGCTGAATGTAGCCCAAAAGCAGACGTTGAAATCTGGAGCATGTTTATGTCATCCGATTTGTTACAAATGTAACCCCAAAACAGACATTGAAATTTGGACCTTGGTTAGGCCATCTGATTTGTTGATTTTGTTGATCACGTTTAGTCCGTCTGATTTGGTCCTAATGTAGCCCAAAAATAGAAGCTGAAATTTGGACCACGTTTAGGCCGTCTGATTTGTTCCAAATGTAGCCCAAAAATAGAAGCTGAAATTTAGACTGTGTGTCTGATTTGGTCTAAATGTAGCCCAGAAACAGATGTTGAAATTTGGATCATGTTTAGTCCATCTGATTTGGTCCAAATGTAGCCCAAAACAGATGTTGAAATTTGGACCATGTTTAGTCCATCTGATTTGTCTCAAAGGTAGCCCAAAAATAGACATTGAAATTTGGATTTTGGACCTTGGTTAGGCCATCTGATTTGTTCCAAATTTAACCCCAAAATAGAAGCTGAAATTTGGATCACGTTTAGTTCATCTGATTTGGTCTAAATGTAGCCCAAAAACAGATGTTGAAAATTGGACTGTGTTTAGTCAGTCTAATTTGTTTCAAAAGTAGCCCAAAAATAGATTTTGAAATTTGGATCATGTTTAGTCCATCTGATTTGGTCCATATGTACAAAGGTGTGCCACAGGGCTCTGTATTAGGGCCACTCTTGTTCACTATTTATGTGAATAATCTGGGTCAAAATGTGTCAAATGCTACTTTCCATTTCTATGCTGATGACACTGTTTTATACTGCTGTGAAGCATCTCTTGCATTGGCTGTTGAAGACTTGCAAAATGCTTTTGTGGTTGTGCAGGATAAGCTGCATGAGCTGAAACTTGTTTTAAATGCAGATAAGACGAAGATTATGTTGTTTTCCACCTCAAAAGCTAGGTTACAAAACGTACCTGTGGTGGTCACTGTTGATGGAAAGGAGATAGAAGTTGTTAACTGTTACAAGTACCTGGGTATCTTGATCGATGACTCCCTTAATTTTAAACCTCATGTGCTGAACCTGGTGAAAAAATTGAGGCTAAAACTGGGTTTTTATTTTCGGAATAAGTTGTGTTTTTCTTTTAATGTAAAAAAGCGTCTAGTTGCTGCAACTTTTTTACCTGTATTAGACTATGGTGATCTTTTGTATATGCATGCATCTGCTCAAAGTCTTCATATGGTTGATACAGCCTACCATGCGTCCTTAAGGTTCATTACAAATTGTAAAGCACTGACTCATCACTGTGACTTGTACTCACGGGTAGGATGGCCCTCTCTGGCAACCCGTAGGCTCCTACATTGGTACACCTTTATATATAAGGCAATTTTTGGTCTGCTTCCACATTACCTGTGTGTTTTCATCACGCAAAAAAACACTGGGCAGTATTCATTGCGTTCTCAGGACCTCTTTATGCTCTCTGTTCCAAATGCTCGGACTGAAATTGGGAAAAGGGCTTTTGGGTATTCTGCACCCTCAGCCTGGAATTTGTTGCAGAATGATTTGAAACTAAAGGAGCTTGTGTCGTTAAATGTTTTTAATTCTAAAATGAAGGACTTGGAAGCAGCTTCTATGGAATGTCGATGTTTTTAGCTTGCCTGAAATGACTCTCAGAAACTCTCGTTTTGACGTATAGATAGTTTTTTCTTTATGCAAATTTTAGTCTTTGTGAATTGTATTTTGTCTCCCTGTGTGTCTTTGTCTGCAATTTTGTGTTTTGCTGCTGACCGTCTTGGCCAGGTCTCCCTTGAAAAAGAGATTCTTAATCTCAACGGGCTAACCTGGCTAAATAAAGGTTAAATAAAATAAATAAAAATGTTGCCCAGTACTAGATGAGAAAAATTTGGCCATATTGGTCTGTCCATTTTTGTCCAAATGTAGCTCAAAAATAGACGTTGAAATTTGGGCCATGTTTGGTCTGTTCAGTTTTCTCCAAATGTAGCCTAAAAATAGACAACAAAATTTGGGCTGTGTTTAGTCCATGAGATTTGGTTCAAATCTAGCCCAAAAACAGATGTTGAAATTTGGGCTATCTTTGGCTCAATTTCTGGACATCTGTTTCAGACTTAACACAATTATGAGACCAATCAACAGACATCTTAGCTCATGGGTTTTCCTGTGCAGCCCTCAATCATACATCAGTTCCTTTGAGAAGCCTGACTTTAAAGGTTTCTCTGTCAACCAATCACTCATGTGCACTCTTTATCACCTCAATCAGCTGTTCCTCTATCTTCAGCCCAGTTGCTGATTTGCATCACATTGCCTCTGACCTCATCACTTACATCTGGATACCCATGAGTGTTTACTGTTCTGGTTTGATCACAGCATTCTCGCTCATGTCTGGGCATTAGTCTCGAATGGAGAGTATATCAAAGTTTGATGAACGTTTGATCAATAAAGCTTTGAATCCAGAAACCCAGTCTCTCTTGATTGCAACCAGTCTTTGCAGGTAATAAGTTCAAATTCTTCAGTTGGTTGAAGGCAAAAAGAATTTATTTCACCTCAAAACAACCCTGTCAACTCTCAAATCTGGGGGATAGGATTGTTCAGCGGTGTCAGGTCGCTCTGTATCTGCAAGAATGATTAGATATTAATGTTAAAGGAGCTGACAACATCTCTTTTTTTCGGAAAGTGAAGCAGCTGTCATGTCACCTCCATGCCGACTCGTCAATGTGACATCCGTGACTTAATTATTTGAATTTCCCTTCCCTCCTCTTCCCCATCTCTTTCTCTCTGAGTCGCCCACTGTGTCTCTTCGAGCCTCACCTCGCCTATAGATCAACCTTGCCAGAGCCCCTCAAGACTCCGACACATATCACTTTTGACTGGTGAATCAATAACTGAATTACTTTTATGAAACCACACCACTAGAAGTGATGAGGGCTCTGCGGCTGCCTCTAGCCAACCACTTAACATTTTTAATCTTGCTTGGAGTTCAGAATGGATCAGCCAGTCGGGGACGAAGTGGAGGGAAATCAGACACCCGGATGTTTTTTAATTAGAAGCAGGAGCCAAACAAGCAATGTCAGCTGGGCCGCTTATCAACATTAGTCAGCAATAGTGAATGTGTGTGGGGGGTGGGGGAAGGCAGAACGTGCGATCGGACAGGTCACTTAAATAGACAAAAAGTACATTAGCATTTAAGGCATTTGGCTTGAAGCTGTTATCCACAGCAATTTACAGGAAGCTGATAGACCTACGGACACTTAGGATGAGTGTGCAGACACAGACACACAGACAGACTGACTGAGACTATAGTGAAGGATTCGGAGTGCATGACAGCCCAGATTATTAGGACGTATAGACTGGGAGCGGGTTAAATGAAGTCAAAGGTTTCTAGGTGTTGTTTCACCAATGTTATGGAATAAATCAATGGCATATCATTACTCAACCCAGTCTCATCATTCTCAGTTTGAAAATTGTGAGCAATGCACAGGCCAAAGTCTAATTTTGCTTGCAGGTGCTACATCAATCAACTGCTGCATGAAAATAAACATGCAGCAGTGTTCATTTTGACGATAAGTATTTGTAGACGTCCTTTTATTTCATGACTAATTTGAAAACAATACTGACGACTAAAATGGCAGTGATGAGTAAAGACGAGATGAAATAGTTGAATCTCTTCAGGCAGACAACCTAATTAGAGCACAGTAGTCAGCCATCTCAAAGCACTAATAAATCTAGCAAAGTGTGTGCCTCATCTTCACCAGTGGCCTTTCAAGTGCAAAGAAAAGAAAAGAAAGAGTAGAGATGACCTTCTGCAGACACTTTTCTCTAATACTCAAACCAAGAGTAAGACTGATGTATCTTTCCCAATTATGAAGCAGCGCCTTGTGATTAAAGATGAAAACACCAGAAAACCTGCCATCCCACGGTGTCTGTCATTACATATATATACATTCAGCAAACATTCAACATAGTTCAGTATTGGTTTTAGCCCCATGTAGACTGAAGAAACATGGTGTTTCCATTCATGACGTAGTTTACACATTTTCACTGCTGATTTATTAAAGTAAAGGTTAAAAAACTTAAGTGAGTTCAACTGAGTGCAATATGACACCCATATTTAGTAGAAGACCTCAGTAATATATAAAAAGTCTGTTTGAAACATCAGTCATGCCTCATGCATTCATTCTCATATGATGGGGAGACTGGGAATGTTCGTAACACTTTTTGTTTGAGAGTCAGTAACTCAGTAGTTGTTCATGCAAAATGTCTCAAACTTTGATACATGGCACTACAAGTCAAACTCTATTGGATGTCTATTACACAATCACAGATTATGTGAGTTAATGTTAAATACAAAGAGTTCTGTTGTTACAACCTACCCCTCTACTGGGGTGGGTTGCAACACTAGATGGGGATAGATGTAACAATGAGAGGTAAAAATGAGAGGCCAATTTGCTAGTTTATCATAAAAAATATTTAAGGATAACAAATAAACAGTCTTGAATAAAATTAACACCTTAAAGGGAAAAAATATGAGTAAAACATTTAAATAAGCATGTTATGCAAGTCACATAACACACATAATGCCATGCTACTTAAACCTTTAAATAATATTGACTTTAGGTTTCAGACGGACACAAACCCCGGTCTCCTCGGTGAAAGTCCTGTGTTTGATTGGGCCATCTATCCACCCCACCTCCTCCATTAGCTGACTTTTGCTCTTCATTCTGCATCACTAGTCTGGCATTGCCACCAATGTGACTTAGTTTGAAACCTCTCCGTTCATTTTCAATTTCCAAGGGACTTTATCAACACAGACAGACCAAAATGCTCCTGGATGCAATTGGACAGACCTACAAGCAGTCAGAGCAAAGAAACATGTGATGTAGCGGTGCTTGGACAGCCTTGACGGAAATGTTCAGGTGCCGTCAGATGTCGTCCGTGTGTTGTCCAGATCTCTGATGCGTATGGGGGCGTTGGGATCACTGCTTCTGTTTGGATGTCACCGTCATGAGGGACTCTTGTTCAGAGACATCCAAAATCTGTTCCAGCGCATTTAAGATAATGTTGGATCTCGCCATCAAGGTCGACCCTGGAGGAGCTGTGACTTGTAAGATACAGAGAGGGGTTTTCCAGGGTTGTTTCGCCAACTTGAATTGATTGGTTTTGATTTGTCTCAGTTGGTGATGGTTTGTAGATGATCTGAGGCTGCTTGGAGTTAAGTCCAAGTTTCGTGTGGTTGAAGGCAGTCTGTTGCGGATGTTTTTCTGAGAGAGATGCATCATCTTATTGGAACTGGGTGAGGGAACTCTTCACTTGTCCTTGCTGAGGATGGTGGATGATGGCCGCAGTGAAGATGGTGAACAATTTTAGGGTGATCACATATTAGTCTATCAGAGAGACAAAGTCCATGTAGGGCGGAGGTCCAGGTGGATGTTGGGCCAACAAAAACAGACCGAAAATTGGACTTTCAAAAGTAAGAATTGTGAACATGAACTAGAGACTTCTGTGTTAAAGGATGACCATGGCCATTCCCCAACCTGAATTACTGGAATCAACTCATCTTTTTAGTTAAGGGTCGGGTGTGCTATTCTAATTCAGTACACATTTTATCAAATCATGGTAAATCTTCAGAAGGAGAATTTAAGTATTAACAATCTTTCTCCACAATTGCATTCCCCACTTTTAACTTAACTTAAATATGTTTTTCTCAGGTTTATTTAAGGTGAATTCAGTTTCTTTTACATTTTCTGTTTTCAGACCATTTCATTTAGAATCACAAGTTGTTCTAACTTGAAGTCTTGAATAAATGAGGCCCGCTGCTGAGAGTTCACTCATTTAATTAAGTTTCTGAAGAAACATGATCAACATTAGCAAACTTCCCAGCATGCATTGTTTGAGTGTTTTTTGTAGCTTGAAGCAAACAGACACAAGGGAAACTTGCTTTGTGTCTTTAATACACGTTAAGATGAAGTCATGTTTCTTTGCATAACGCTGAAAACAACGGGAACTATGATGAAAGTAAGTAATCAAATGCAGGCCTTACCCAAGTTTATAAAGCACGTTTTCACAAGTTCATTTAAATTAACTCAGCTTATTTTACATTTTCAACATTCATAAGATGATGTTAAACTAATTATTCAGCCTAAGTTCAGTTCAATCAGACAACTCACATTTAAGAATGTTTATTGCAGCAGCAGAACATAGTTAGAGTTCGGTGTCTAGGCTCCAACCTCATCACTCCTTGCAGATTATGGTATATTTACATAGAGATATATAGAGGAGGAGTGATATCTTGGACCCCCTGTCGGAGTCTGCAGGTGGATGCTGGGGTGGGGGGGTCTCTGAATGAGCAGGCAGTGATGCTGATGCAGGGCAGCAATGGCCCCTGACAGGCAGAGGGAGAGATGGAAGGTTTTAGCGGTTTAAATAGACCGCCGGATTGGAAGGGTGCGTTTGGTATGTACTACTGAGAGTGAGGCATGTCACATGTGATTGTGGTGCAGCTCAGGTTGACTGCCTGAACTAGCTCACAGGCATTGCTACATTTATTTTTCAAGAAGCAGGGGAAACTTCCCCTGCTTCTTGAAAAATAAATGTAATGTAAAATGTAAAAAAATGTAAAAATAAATGTAAAGTTTCCCTATAGATCTTGTAAAGCAACAATACATGTTCTAAGTTTGTCGCACCATGTGTTATTAACCACCCAGCCAAATTTGAATGATTAAAAGTATAAAGAAGTATATAACCACTGTCTCAGTGTTAGACACCAATACAGCCTGAAAAGCACCTGAAACATGGATGCTGTATCTAGTAGCTTTATTGGACATGTCCAGACATGTTTAAGCCACCAGAGCCAGAGAACGGTGACAGGATGGTGTTTTTTTGTTTTTTTTTTCCTGTTGTTGGGTTGTTGGAACTGAAATGAGCTGAAGTCACCTGCTGGGTTGGTTTGGACTGAGAATCGCTATAGGAACGTTTGTAACTGACTGTTTGGGAGTTTGCGTGTCAGTTCATGGGGCTTTTATAGCAATGGGGGACCATGACTCCAACACATCACCGAGCCATGTTTCAGGTCTGCCCAAAAAAACATTTAACAGTCTAATTCCACAATTAAGTACTACATAGTTCTCAGTGTTTTCAGCAATTACATTCTAACATGTATAATGTGTTCAGAAGAAAAACTTGTTTTCTTTTACAAGACTTTTAGTTGAGGCATAAATTGTTGGCAGTTCTGTAGTATTTCCTTTAATCTTTATCCATTTCATTAAGTCTTTTTTTTTTTTACAAGATAAATCACCAGACCCACAAAGACACACTGGAGTATTTGGAGGTGACTGGGGCTTCGGTTCACCTTCATCAGCTCCCTGTTTGACTGTCAATGTGTTATTACCGAATAAAACAATTCGAACATTTTCACAGGATCAGTAATGAACCTGCCTGAAGAGGATGAGCTATAGAATGAAGTGGTTACTCCTCTGTAAGCACACTGGAAGCTGATAACCTCTATGTGAACCAAACCATCAGCCGGCACTCTCAACGGCCACTCTCAGACTCTTCACACTCACTATGGAAATGCTTATTGAAGGACGGCAGTAATTTTATACGTGACTGTGTTTTGTAATAGATTTCCGAAATAAATCTACAAAAGTTGTTCGCTTGCATGGCTGGAGATTCATCATTTCCTTATGTGATAGTGGAAATATTACAGCGGTATATGTGTTCAGGGGAGGTCTGGGAATAGTCATGGATGGGACACCGTGGCAGTGGAGTTTGGTGCGTGTTCTAAAATGATAGAAGCTCATATTACGGGAGTGTTGACACTATGCACACACGTTCCCTGTACCGCAGCTATAATTTAACATAGCCTAATTAATTAACAACAGTGTGATTAGAAATTGTTTTGTGTCAAGTAACCTGGAAATTCAATTAAAAAAAGATAACACGAGAAACTGCTACACCTCCCTCCCTGCCAGCGAGCCAGAATGTGTAACACCAGAAATGTAATTATTACAAAACCAGAGTGATGAGTACACTCATCAGGCCGTTTTTATTTCATACACCATAGTACAAGGTAGGACCCCTTTTTTTTTCCGCAGAGCAGGCTGAGTTCTCTCAGTGTGGATGTTGTGGACGTGGTTGGAATATTTCCTGACAGAGTGCAGTCCCCAGGTAAAGACTGAGCTTACACTTGGACCTTCCTTAGTTTTACTGGCCACACATTAATGCTGTGAACTTCTCATTCTGTCTTGCCTCAGAGGTGCTCTTTCAGGTTGAAATCTGGAGAGGCCGCAGAGTAAAACTGATCAAGGGCGCCAGATTCATTTCAGCAGTGGGGTGTGGGTGGGGCACCAAAAGACAAAAGACGAGAAAAGACAGAAATCTCTGTAGGTAAGAGGCAAGGCCGAAAACCGAAAAATTAATGCCTGTGACCTTTGACCCCTCAGGGAGTACTGCATCAAAATGTGCATTAAAAAGACAATTGTAAAAAGGATGCTACATCTGCTTGAGAACACTTTATAAATGCAAGTTAAGAGAAAGACATAACTTCTCTGGGCCCAAGCTCATCTGAGATGGACTGACGCAAAGTGGAAAAGTGTGCTGTGGTCTTACGAGTCCACATTTCAGATTGTTTTCACAAATCATGGATGTCGTGTCCTCTGGGCTAAAGAGAAAAAGATTGTTACCAGCCATCCAGATCCATGCAGATTGTTACCAGCGCTAACTTCAAAAGACAGCAGCTGTGATGGTATGGGGGTGTGTTAGAGCCCATGGCATCATGGGTACAGTAACTGTCGCATCTTGGATCATGTTGCAGGCATCAAATTCAGAATAAGTGTATTTTTACAAAAAACCAGTGACATTCTACAGTTTGAACATTAAAGATCTTGTCTGTATTCAACTGAATATACCAAAAGTATGAAAGGTTCTTTGCAAATCATTGCAGTCTCTTTCTATTTATGTTTTACACAATGTCCCGACTTCTTTATAATTGGGGTTGTCTATACACTATAAAAAATATTAGTTATTCATTGTGTTCTGTACTTTCAGCAGTGAATGACAGATAAACACACAAGAAGTTCCACCATTTACTGAATACTGCCTTTAGAAACTAAGTACAATTAGCAGTAATCAATATATTATTAAATCCTGAATAAGTACCTTGTGTTTCTGTAGTGGTGAGAAAAAGTTTGAAAAAATGTACATAGCAGTTTGAATTACACTAAAGCTCTGTGCATTAACATTGCTTTATGTGTCTGTAAAAACATAGAACTCTAGAAACAAAAGATAAGGAAGTCAAATGTCAACAGTCTTCTTGTCAATTCAGCATAAATATAATCTATAAAGATAAAATGTATGTGTGTACAAACTTCATATTATGGATTTTGACACCTCAAAGGGCAAATCCTTTTAAAAGTTAAGATTTATTCTCACTAAAATAAGTGCCGGTTGGTGGATCAGATACATGCAAAATGAAACACTGGTATTTAACTGTCGACCGTGTGCATCTGACAGTATTTAAGTTTTTTTCAGCTATAACCAAAGTAGCTACCCGGTTTGTTGAATTCCCTTTTGATGCATGGGAACGCGCACTAACCTTAAGATAATATTTACCATGTTTGATTTTCTCGGGACGTCAAGACAAGAAAAAGACAGACTGAGTTGAATGAAAACCTTACAGATGACTGATTGTGGGAAAAAAAAATGCTTTATTTATTTTATTTTGTAGAACCACCACCATGTTATTCTATACATATACAATTATGTTATATAAATGACCACAGCCTATATGAAAATAGGTGTACAAATGGAGAAAAATGCAAAAGATTATGTATTCAAATTTGCAACGGACAGTTTCAGTATTGTATAAGGGTCAGCAGGTCGTAAATATAATATGTCACCACTGTTATGACATATGATAACACATGGTTCTTACAACTGTAGATGACACGGGGAATTGTAGAACTGGTGTCCGCTCCAGTGACCCAGCTCTGTTTGTTCCACCCAAACACACAGGCGCTCATTTATCAAACTCTGATGGGCAGAGGAGAATGAACCTCAGCATCTGACTCATGAAACTGTCACCCAACATCAAAATGAGTGGTGATTGGGATCTAGATTGACAAATTAGATTCAGTAAAATTACACTCTTTGCTTATTTACATATAATTTGCATATGACACGTCATAATGCCTATTTGGCTACTCTTGGCCTACTAACGGGATGGCTTGGCACAGCAGAATTAGAATAAACTAGATGCAAAACAGACCAAAGCTAAACATCTTGTATGGTTACAAGCCCTCAGGAGGGGAGTTGGTCCGTATGACGGGCCTACAATTAGCAGCACTTCAAACATACATGCTGTTTTTTCAGTGGTTTATCATGAGAAATGCAAACATATTTGACATATGCAAACATGTTTTCTAACGAAATATGGACTATTCTATTCAATTTACTCTGGATAATCCACATACTGCTTTCCCCAGTGTCTTGGCTACATAGATTAATTAACAATTTCCAGTTGTGCTAGCAGCTTTGTGGGGTTTATACATCCGTGGTACTTAGGCACTGCAGTGTTTTGAGTTAAATGCTAATGTTGCCTTAACATACTCACAATGACAATGCTAACATGCTGATGTGAAAGAAATAGTTCATCCAAATTTTAGTCATTATCTACTCACCCTCATGCAGATTGAAGGTCGGGTTTAGTTTTTTAGTCCACAAAACCAAAAAACCCATAAAATGACTCTACTGCTTGTCTGGTGTAATTCAAGCCTCCTAAAGCCCCAACATGCTGTTCGCACACCGTCACACCACACACACCCAGTTCAGACATGTGCACTTGAATGTGGCTCCAAGCTAAGGATCTACAGTGAAGATTTAGGCTAAACACATGTTCACACATGCTCAGCAAAAGCTTTCCTTTTGTTTCATGCTATAGCACCCCTAGCCGTAATGCTCAGGCTACAGCTTGATTTTTCAGGTGACACACTCCAGAACACAACACCTGAAATCAGTCTTTGGTAGCTTGAAGCACATCTGTGTTTGGATACTTGTGTGGATGATGTTTGTGTCCTTACTCAGCTGTGTTGGAAGTTCTTAAAGGCAGAAAGGCAGTGGTCCAGGTACACATCCCTGTGGTACACTGTAACAGCATGGGGCCAGGCCTATTTACAGTTATGAAAAGATGCATATTGTCAACTTCTTTATAGACAGTATTCAATCTGTTTCATTTGAACAAATTCAAAGCTGAGCTTTTCTTCTATTCCCAAGTAAAGCTTTGTGCAAAAGCCTTTTTAAAGTCAACAAACGGGGCAGAGGTGACCTCCTGTTTACTTGAGGTCAGTATCTTTAAGAACTCTTTTACACATTTTACACATCAAAGTGTGTTACAGGTGTTGGGGAGTACTTCTGCTACCATGTGAAAAAACTAAAGGGAGCTGTGTAAAGTCTAATAAATTGCCTCAAGTGATGTCACCTGGGTCAGCATTGGTTCTGGCTGAAGAATACAAGTTTGAAAATGAAAAAAAAAAAAGGTCTGCAGTGTGGAGATGTGGAGAAGTGAATTTCCCAGACCTCTGCAGCCCTCTCCTCATCTCTGCTGCAGGCAAGAGGCTCCAGGCTACGCCAACTACTTCTAGCATAACACACCACAGTCTCCCACTCAGCTGTTGGTGGTTGTCATTGTGGCTAATGTAGGCCTCAGAAAAGAAAGAGTCATGCATGGAATGAAAGAGTTGATATTGCCGGTTCTGCTGCATCAATTGTGATCCTTAAAAACAAAACAAAACAAAAAAAAAACGTCCATCATCATGTCTGTCTGACAGTTTTCTGAGTGCAGTGGTGAAATGGGTGGAGTACTCCTTAAATCACTTTATCCATGGCAGACGCTGCACCATGTACTATATTTTCCTGAAACTACGTTTTCATGCAAGAAGGACTTGGTGCTGGGCTACAACAAAGCTGGAACTCTGTGGGCATGCTGTGTCCTTGTTGTAATGTTGTTTTTGTTTGGTTGTATACAGGATTGTGACAGCGATGAGGCCTGGGCAAAAGTATCTGTTGGGGTGCTGGCTCTCACCAGGGAAGATGTGCTTCTCTCCAAATCATCTCCACCTTGCCCCAGTGTCTACTGCCATCACTTTTAAGAGAGGTATTGTAATGGATGATTCCTAAAACCCACTGAGTATACTGTATTTTCATCTGTGTTAAGGTGCGCTGTCACCTGCTAGTTTTCATCTGTGTGCAGGTGCGTCATCACCTGTTAACCTATATGTTTTTCATCCATGTTAGATATGTGAGAAGTTGTGCTGACAGTGATGATTCTTTAATGTGTTATGATGCTCCAACAGCAGATTTTGTCAGGGAGGCTAGTTTATCACTATCTTGGCCTTACTATTATGACTCCTCCTCTATATCACAGCAGTGCATTTTGCTGTTGATGGTCATTTTAAAGCTGCATGCTCTCACTTCTTCCATTCACTGACACTACTTTATATTATCTCTGATTGTGATGGGTATAGCCTGGTTTGATAATCTTACATTAGGGCCCGGTGCTGACTGGTTACACCACTGACTTCAACTCAAGTATAATTGTAGTGCACTAAGTAAACACTGTTAGCGCAGCCACCTGTTCCACTCTACTTCGTTTTCTAAAGCAATGGGTGTGCATACTTTGTCTAAAGGAGCAATATGTAGCAATTGTGTGTGCAAAAACAAGTACAGCAGTCCAAATAGCAAGTAGGAGCCACAGACTGTATATTAAATAGGTTGTAATCCTGTTCAGTATACGATCTATGGTGGCTAAGTGAGGTGTGTCCTCCTGCCCTCTCCTCCACAGACTTGGGGGAAGTTCTACAGGCTGCACGGCCTCTGCAGGAGCACAATCACAGGCAATTTTGATAAATTGATCAGCTGTTTATAACTGTCAAATGTCTGTCAATGTCAACACTTGAGGCTTGGACTTCAGTGACTGACTGTTTCACGGCCTGCCAGACTCCATTCACATTTTGCTCAATTTAACTGTTATATACATCTACACCTTCTACAAAATTATTAATGATTTCTTACAATTCATAAACAGACACTTGCTCATTTTGCAAACATTTGGTATTTGTTTGAACTTTAATTAACATGAAATGGAGAAAAAAAACAGTGTAGTGACATACACATATAGCCATTTTGAGATTAATTTTGAACGTGCACATTGTGTGTGTGTGTGTGTGTGTGTGTGTGTGTGTGTGCGTGCGTGCTACATATGTACAGTGCTCTGTGTATAGGGTGTGAGGAGGAGGAGGGTGGAAAGTGTTTGTGCTCCTCAGCTTGTCATCTACTTCACGCCGGGAGTTTCCTCACATGTGCAGCGTGCAGTTAAGTCTGCAGGGAGGAGGAGAGGGTTTGTAGTGTGGGCGTCTGGTGATAGCAGAGAGAACAGGCCCTGGGCCCTTCTCTGGGTTCCACTGTTGGAGGTTACCCCAGAGAGCAGAATGGGGGAGGAGAAGAAGGTCCCTCTGCTGTTCTGGAGAGCTAGCAGGCACAAGAAGACGAGGGAACAATCAGTTATACTCCAAGAGGTGTTTTCACATCTCGGGGTGAAATGACTGTCGGCCAATCGGGACTCTGTTTCAGGAGCTCAGGGTGGTCAGACATGAAAAACAAGACTTGTCTGCTCTTGTGGTAGATTTTGCAAAGATGCTCTGTTAAAGTGTAAAAAATTCACAAGTTTATGTGGTCCTACAGCGGAAACTAATTCTGACATGCAACACCTGATTCTCACTCCAGCTTTATTCTGCTTCATACAGTCCGCACAGCCAGGCAATAGTCAGGCTTGGGGAGTAACAGATTACATGTAATAGCATTACATAATTTGAACGCAGAAAAGATAACTGTATTCCATTACAGTTACAGAAATATTTACAGGCGGCAGAAAAATCCAGTTAGCTTGCTGTCTGTAGCAAGTTTATGTCATTTTACTTGACATCTGAGTGTGAAGTGCAAATAGCATACTTAACAGAGTACATTTAAATATGTAGAATTTTACACTATTAAAGGGGTAGTTCACCCAAAAAATGAAAATTCAGTAATTATCTGCTCCTCCTCATGCCGATTGGAGGTCGGGTTTAGTTT
>JAJHUR010119813.1:0-14997 GCA_027495735.1 Lutjanus campechanus
TGATCTAACCTGAGGGTGTGTTTGTTACTAAAGAAAGACTTGTTATATGGGCTGAGATTTGTTTTACTGGCAATAACTGCACAAAGATACTTAAATGCACTGATCAAAATGGTAAAAGTAACTTATAATCACATCATAATTCATTATAACAGTGATTATAATGCAATATAAAATTGTTATAATGTATTACAACTATGAGAATTATAACACAATTCCAAACAATTTGGTCAGTGAGTAATCAGCAATTATGTATTGTGATACTTGACCTTAGAAGTCATTATAAAAAGCTTTATAATGTGTTCTGTCTCTTGTTATAAAGCATACAAATATTCACAAGTGCTTTTAACAGGCATTGCTATAAGTACAGTATAATGAATTCTAAGTATGTTTATAATGCATTATAGACATAGGTGGCAGTTGAAAAATTCTACTTTCATTATGTAGAAAGTAGAATTTTTCATATAAACTTTGTGAATGTTCACAGTGAAGTCTGTCTCCTCAGTAATAATCAGAGGTGCGGACTAATGATTTTAGACTATTTTCTACAAACTTGCAACACGACTTGGACTTTAACACCAATGATCACAAGATTGAATCATTGAATCAGTTCATTTTCCTTCATCCTCAGCAAGTCATCACTGTTTGAACCAATCAGACGGCAGATCACCAGGAAGCACTAATGTTTCATTACTGAGCTCCACTTGGAGAAAATGATACAAAGACCATTTTGTTACTGAACAAAACTGCATGGTTGTCAACAAAAAGGCAAATTCTGCAAAATGTGCAGGTTGAAAATTACAGATGGAGATGCAACAACTTTCAACTTCGTTCAACATTTGAAGAGCAGTAAGTATATTAAGCTAGTTAGTGAACTAATGCTAAGCTAATGCTAGCTTAACAGTTAAGTCATTTTGTAAGTACGTAAGGCTGGAAACTCGCAGTTACATTATGACTTGTTTGGGACTCAAAACTCAAAGTTCAGGACATGGAACATAACTTGAGACTTGTCAGCCTTGACTTGGGACTTGAACAGGGACACTGTTAAAACCAAAAAGTGGAGAAAACTCAAAATTTCAAGGCAACTAACTGCATGACATTTTTGATTATATTTAGATGTTAAATTTTATTTTAAGTTTTGGAGAAGTTTTATCAACTATTAATCTTTTGTTAAGATGATCTACTTTTCTTCTTTTGATAAACTTGAATCTTTGAGTTTTAGAAACTCCCCCAAAAATATATTTTGAAAATGATTGAGTAAACTCAATGAAGTCAAAGTAAAAATGGTTGATTTAAAAATGGATACATTTTCAATTAAAACCATTTAATTTTCAGGCATCCAAATAAAGACAAATAAGGTTCACAGCTCACTGTGAACAATATTTGAAATACAACTTTTTTTTTTTTAAGTTTCTAAAACTAACTAAACTAAACTAAAAAATTCAAGTTGATTTAAAGAAGAAAAGTAAATCATCTCAACTTGAGATTACAGGTGGACACGTTTTCTTTTAGCTATTTCAAAACTTATGACTTTGATTTTGACAGTGGACTTGCTTGTGTTGACTAAGGTTATGTAGAAATACTATTTTAAGACTTTAAAATAAAACAGTACAGCTATAGGAGAACAGCACTCACTATACACTAACCATACACTGTATATTATGGCATAAATATACAGTGTGTAGACGTGTTTGTCTTTACAGGCGGAGTTTGTCACAAAGAAATAATATAAAGACAATCAGGAGAATACAGAGACTAAAAGGAATCAATAAAGACAAAGAGCACAGGCCTGCAGTTTGAGGGCGGTTAATTGGTGCAATTGGCTAATAACTAGTTTCTTATAATAACTGTTTTCTCTGAGTTTGACGTGCATGGGCACCGAGGAAATGTCCTGCTCAAATACAACAAATGTGAAAAACATGAGATACTTTACGAATGTAACGGTCCCTGTATTATAATGAACTTGATACAGGATGTAAAGATGGCACCCATACAGTCCAGTGAGATTACATCTGCTGATGTAAGGTGACCTTGTGTGTCGAGAAAGGCGCCTATAAATAAAATGTATTATTATTATTATTATTATTATTATTATTATTATTATTATTATTATTAACTGTTTGGTGCAAACTTGAAAGTTCCTGCTCGGCCCAGAGACTTTACACTGTGATGATGTCACAGACTTTAAAATAGCTTTTCTCAGCTTGAGGAAAGTTTTACAAACAGAAAACCTCCACCGATCAGAAAAACATCAGAAAGAGTCAGATTTGAAAAGCTTTTTGGGCTGCAGAGGAAGTTCTTGCTGCAAGTGGCCACCGAGAAACAACTGGAAGCCAAGCTGACTGGTAATGCTGTATGAACAAACTACATTTTCAACTCTTGGCTATCAAACCTTGTAACAGGCCAACCTCTTTGTGACTACATTTTTGATTAATTCAACTCCATCAGAGGACAGAACTGACATTTTACAGAGTTGATAAAATGTTCAATTTTTTCATTTCAATGCATAGTTGTAGTGAGCAGCCATTTTATTTTTTAAAGTGTCTCAGAGTTCCCTAACCAAAATACACAATTTTAAACCAGAATTCTTATTCATCTTTGATGTAGAAGGGCTACAGAGTCGACATGTTATGGTTGAGACACATCTGATAGAAATATTATTTCATGAATTGGTCTAAAAATAGAACGTTTACCAGTGTTTGAGCAGTATTCCTGCCTTTTTTTTAAAACCAGGAAGTGAGACAGGGGTCCTTAGGATATAGCTGACCCTTTTTTATGCCTGATTAAATCAGTTTTTTGTAAAAATCTGACAGAGTTGACAGTTGACATTTTCATTTAAAAAAATTTGTTATAATAGCACATTTTTACATGTTATCAGTAGGTTTTTTTTTTAGCGTTAGATTTTGAAGGATTTAACACATTTTTAAATATTTGAAGTTGTGAATTCTTGTCTGGAACAAGGCTGTTTTCTGACACAGAGCAAGTTTAGAAATTACATTTTTTTTTAAATAAATGACATAGATTTTGTACATATGAATCCTTAAAGAATACATTTTCACCAAAAAATTGGAATTTAAGTGTTGTTACTAACATATATACATAAATATTTTTGTGAACAACTTTTTATTAGATCATGTTGGAAGAGCAGCACAGAAAACGGGCATACATATATGGATATATATACATATATACATGATATATAATATATTTTTTAAAGGTTTTTTGATAGGACATGATTTGTCCTGATTGTTAAGAATGGGTAATATTCATGAAGCTGCTGCATTTGAGTTGAGAGTGAGAACATGTTGTAATATTAGTCTGTTAAACTGTGATGAAGCTCCATTAAGTCAATAAATGTATCTTACGGTCTATAGTTGGTACGTATACAACCCACCACAGCTCATTATTTTTAATTAGCCACACCTCTTTAGTGTGTTTGTGCCAACTGGAGCGATTCTAGCGCCGTGTGTCAAACTTGCGAGCGTTTACAGCCTTCAGACCAGAGGCCAGGGTGTGAGAGTCTGACAGACAATAACCGAGACAGACAGCAGGAGAATTGCACCGCTACTCTGACTAATTATATATGAATCACCGAGGGAAAGAGGCTGAACAGATCTGCCGGGCTCCATGTCTCTCTCTCTCTCTCTCTCTCTCTCTCTCTCTCTCTCTTTCTCTGTGCATGTGTGTGTGACGTCAAAGAGACACAAATGAGCAGTTTGGCTATAAAAAGAGAATGCGGGGAAAGGACCAGCTGCAGTAGCATCAGCAGGCTCTCACCCACGCACAGGCCTCACTTCCACTGCAGCTCGGCGCTCATTCTACTGTAATGGCTGAGGAGCAGCGGAGCTCTGCTTTCTCTGCTTCACACTGTCATTAGTGCTGCACACACGCTGCTCCGGGCACATCTGATGCATTTCTGAGGTTTAACAATACATTCAATCCTCTATGTGTCTTCTGAACCGTCCCTGTGAGTGTGACATGCACAGTGACTCAGTGTGTGTACAGTATGTCCACAGCATTTACTGTGTATTTTATATTACAGCCTGTAGATGGTTTCCTTGGCAACACTGGGCTGTTTTGATGGCTTAAGGCAGCAGCATTAGAAATAACAGGTAGTGTGAGAGTGCAGCCAGCAGCCGTGCTGTTGAGATGCTGCGGATAATCACTTGCAGATTGAACATACTGTATACAGCCGAGGGGAACGGGGACAGCTTTAATGTGTTCTCTTGACGCGGCTGATACAGCAGCTCTGATGTGCTGCTTGTAGCTGATGTTTGCCGCAATCAAAGAAGGCATGATTGTTTGAAAAGGAAATGCAGGTTTTCCTCAGTTGTCCTTTTCATGTTGAGCTTTTGAATCGGGTTCCTTCTTTAGTATGTGTTAGACTTTGTCTCTGTGCTTCAGGTTTTAAACAAACACCTAAAACTCTTTCTGAAAGTACTTTTTTACTAAAGTCAAATTTACCTGCTGTCTAATCTGCTGTTCAATCATCCTCTGTGTTGTATTTGAACTAAACTCAGTGGTTTTTACACTTCCAAGCACCTGCTTAAAACCCTGACTTACGTGGATCCTCTCTGTGTTCATTTTGGAGAATATCAGGACTCAGGGCTGGAAGTAACTAATTTAAAAATTCTCAAATTACTATAATTACGTCATGTTTTTGGGTACTTGCACTTTTATTAGTAGATTTTCAAGTCTGTACTTTTACTTGTACTTATGTATACATTACACTATGTAATCTACTTACTTTTAAAATCATAGTTGAGTACCGAGTACAATCTGAATTAATATTCATGATATTTGATCTGCATTTTAGCAGCCAATCAGGTGTTTTGATCACAAACAGACCAGTGAGAACAAAGACATACATATGAACAAAACTGCAGCAGCACACATCTGGAGTAAGGATGTTAGTGATTAATCAATAACCAATTAATTACCATTAAGAATTTAACTAATTAAAAATGTATTCATGGATATTTAATCAATAGTCATGCCAGTAACTGCACCTCATCTGACATTGTTTAGTCTGGTTGAGACATTTGTTGAATAAAGAAACTTAAACTTTGACTTAAAATTAGAAAAAAATGGCCAAAAAAGAAAAAGTGGAAATAAACATTTTCTAACTTATAAATTATTAATGATTAATCAATTATTAGTGTTTTCAACAATCGGTTAAGGTTTGGAGAGGTGAGGTCAAAAGTAACTAATACTCTGAGTAACTAATACTCTGAGTAGTTTTTACAAAGAATACTTTGTATTTTCACTTTTTTTTACCAAATTTCTAACACCAGTACTATTCCATGTAATTGAGTAATATTTTAGCAATGTAAGAATACTTGTACTTGAGTATAGATTTTCAGTACTCTTTCCACCACTGTCAGGACTTACAGGGTTGCAGGTTTGACTCACAAAGTGTGTAAATTCAGTTTTTTTCTCATCTCCGACCAGCACTCAGCGTTTCTTTTAATGATGATCACCATCTGACCCTAATCTTACCCATGTAGTTTTGTTACTTAACCTTAAAGGTGCTAATTTCAAAACATTCAACCTCATTAAATGTCACCAAAGAACTATTTGCAATTTAACGATATAGTGGATTTAACGCCCCCCTGAGCAGAGAATGGCATCACGCTCCCTGCTGAGTAACTTTATTGTATTACAGCTAAATAGTCACTAAAATATGTTTCTGGACACATTTCAGGAGAAACAGGTGATGCAGTAACAGAATATTGATTCATATCTGCTCAACACTGATCAGTTTGACAGTATCTCATTCTCATCACAAACAGTCGTGTCTAGAAGGGAACCCTAGATTGGTTGTTCAACTCTGGTGAGATTTATATGTGTTATTTAGTATACAGTGTGTAGGTTGTACAAACTAATTATGTTTCACACACAATTAGCTGGTTTAGACACAGAAAACGCCTGGTTATGGTTGGGAAAGATCATAGTTTGGGTTAAAATCATCATTCTCACGGGATGTTTTGTGAGTCTGTGGTCTGTTTAATGGGTGGGGGAATCATTACATAGCATTGTGACATTTTGCATGCCAATATTATATATCAATACATGGATGCCAATTATCGACCTTTTACTATATATTTTATTAACATTAGTAAAGTGCGTATTAAAGCTGTTAGCAGCAGAATAATAAAATCAGTTGCTTTCCCACTCCACTAGATGGCGCTGAGAATTTTTTTCTGGTGAGGTCAGCATATGTCACAGTCATTTCACTGCAATAAAATATGACTGTGAGATGAACAGACTGAAAACTTTAACTTATTTATATATTATTATTTGTCTTATTAGAACAAATGTTGACAAAGTTTTTCTTTGGGACATAATCTGCAGTTAAAAAAAGCTAATATACTGAAATTTTTTGTTATTCCAACACTCAGCATATTGCTGCAATTTTCAAAATTGTAACAATAACGTATTGTGATAGTATTGTTTCATGAGGCCTCTGGTGTTAACAGCATAAGAATCTCTTCATTTGTAGTTAATAAAAACACATCTTTGCAAAACAATGTTTAACAAACACTAACAAATGTTAAAATGCTTTATTGTTTTACTACATGATGCATGATTGTTGAAGGGATGTGCATGTGTACCCCAGCTGATTTTGTGATTTTTGTTTCTTTAATTTTCTTTTAATTGACTGTTCTTTTTGAACAGCAGCCTTATGTTATTGTTATGTAGTGTCTTTTAAATGTAGTAGTAAGTCTGTAGTAGTAACAGTAGAATGTTTTTTGCAGTATCCCTGTGTACTGACCGCGCTGCTGCACACTTCCATGTGTGCTTATGCATCTGACATGTTTTAGACCAGAAAATAGGACTCCCCAAAAGCCACTGTGTAATTCGAACCTTGATTGTGCTAAAGTCAGCATCAGGCCTATTATTAGTCATGAATCTAACTTTTCAACTTTTTTCTTAGTTTAAAAGTTAGATTTTGGCTCTGGCCTTAAAGTGATACTCCACTTTATGAAAATAAGCCACTCAGTATGTACTCACCACTATGCCGATGTGATGATGGGTGAAGGTCTTCAGTTCACAAAACAATCCTGGAGTTTTAGGAGAAACAGGGTAGCAGCCTCATCCAGTACAATGGCAGTGAAGGGTGACCACGGATAAAACGTTAAAAATAGAACACAAAACAAACACAAAATGTCTCCATCCTGCTTGTGTGGTGTAATCCAAGTGTCTGCGAGCCACGACATTAAAAATTAACCACAAAATACCATACCAATACGCCATTTATGCCATGTTTTTAACAGAAATGTCAACTGCAGCATGTAGCCAGTAGGATGTAAACATGGCGTCGATCTCGCGAGACTTCCACACGTGCGTCCATTAAGATATATATGAAGTCTCTCCTAAAACTCCAGGATTGTTTTGTGAACTGAAGACCTTCACCCATTATCACATCGGCATAGTGGTGAGTACATACTGAGTGGATTATTCTCACAAAGTGGAGTATCACTTTAACAATCGAGGTGACTGAGGTGTTCTGGAAATAACTGACTACTTTGTCATTTAGGTATGATGACTTGTTGTTTATGAAGATCATAAAAATACTGCCAGAATATGAGTTGCTGAGATTTAATGGGGTAACAGGCGTTCCATTGGTTAGGTTGTTAACACTCTAGTGAGGAATCATGTAAAGTCAGAACAGGCACAGCTTTGCTCTGGAGAGGGAGGGGGACTCTGACACACCATTTAGCCTGTGGGAGCTCTTCCTGACAGACCTCTGGCTGTGTTAGACCGTTATGGGTCAATAAGCAGGACTGATTTATGACAATATTGGATTTTTATATGATTTCTGCATCAATTTGATGAAGTGCAGTGATCTTTAAAGGGCAACTCTAATATTTTTCAATCTTTTCAATCTATTTTTCCATGGTTTTGTGTCTAGCTGACTAATGGGGGCAATTTTTTGAAATTGTTCCAGTATTGAGGGAGAGAGCTGCAGCCGTCAGCTGCAAAACGCCCTGCAACCTAATCCTTGGAGGAAATTTTGCCCTGTCAGAGTGAGTCCACAAAAAGTGCTTGTTTTTGCCACTGACAGACTCCAATTGTTATTCAAAGTGTCTGACAACATTATGGAAAGGATCCTCACAGAGTCAGAGCTTTTGTTACAGAGGAAGATACATTTTCTTTAACCAGAAACAGACTATTAACACTCTTGCCTAGGGTTGGGTACTGTTCACATTTGAACCAGTGAATGGAATTCAGTACTGGTAACCAATGTTACCTTTTGTCGTTACTTTACTCTCTCTGCAATAACAAAAATGTCACTTCAATTGCAAAAAAATAAGTCCAAAGTCCTCAACTGCAACATGTTACATGTTACTGATTTTAATTTTGAATATTTTGTTGTCTATTAACTCTTTCTCTGCCATTGATGAGCTATCTTGTCATTTAAGACTCAACACTTCCCCGCCATTAACAAGATATTCAGTCAATTGCTGATTTCACTGCCAGGCAGAAGGGGGCGCTGTGACGGGTCATCTGACAAAAATTTGTTATTCGAGGAAGAAGAGAACTGCCAGAATTAAATAGCAGAAGAAGATGTTTGTATAGAACAAAATGTTTTTTATGTCTGAAACTAGAAGATTTGTTCTTTCTTTTTGATATATTCCATGTTAACATATTCATACAACTGAATATTCTGTGGGTGTTGAAAAAGAAGTGAATTTTGTCAAAATGCTGGCTGGAAACTTTTTTAAGAATGCTGGCGGGGAAAGAGTTAGGAGCATTTTGCACACCACACTAATTAAAATCCCTCCCTCTCCCCTCTCAGGTCTCTACAACCTGCAGCCTGTCACCAGGGCAACGCTGTTGTTTGTATCTTGTATTATCTTGTATTCCTTCCTGTTATGTTGTTGTCATTGTTACCGCCGCTGCACTTGAATACTGCAATATTTCCTTGCTAACTGTTTGCAATTTATGAATATTGGTTTCATACTGAGGTTCTGGACGATAAATCTCTCACGCTGTTATATCATGTTGGCAAGGAGATTCAGATGCAGCTGAATGTTGACTAATGCTAATAAAAATGCTAAGCCAACCAGGTCAGTTATCACAGTAAAAAAGCCAGGTTATCTAAAACAACTTATTCAACAAGATAATTAATCACCTGGAAATGTTGGTGCCAAGTTTTGTTGTCCATGGAGGGTTAAGTTACACTGTTAAGACACTGGCTGCAGGGGTGCTAACATTAGCTGAAGCTATCGTGGGGGACTTTCAGACTATGAGAACATTGCACTCTTTAACTTTTACTACTCTTTAGTTTTTTGTTTTAGACATGTTGCTCTCACCAGCTTTGTATTTCACATTACATATGCTGCAGTGAGTGTTGTCTGTGTCGAACCTTGAAATGTTTAACCACACTTGTGACTGCTTTCTGCTCTCTGTTGCCCTGACTCACTCACTTGCTCTAACACTCATACTCTCTCTCTTTCTTCTTTTCTCTATATTCACTATCTTGTCTAGATGCGCTTGTAGGTATCAAAATTTATTTAAGCGGAACAAGATAACATAAAACACCTCCATACTGCTCGTCTGGTATAATCTAAGTCTCCTAAAGCCCCAATATGCTGCTTGCACACTGTCACAGCACACACACAGTTCAGACAGTGTGCACGTGTATGTGGCACAAAACATTTTTTGTCAACTTGGCATGTTGGGGCTTTAGGAGACTTGGATTACACCAGACGAGCAGTATGGAGGCAGTTTATGTTTTTATTCTGTTGTTTTTTTACATTTGAAAACTGGTCACCATTCACTTCCATTGTTTGGGAGATTCTGCGACGCTGTTTTCCTGTGAAACTCCAGCAGTGTTTTGTGGAATAAAAAACTAAACTTGACTTTCAATCAGCATGAGGGTGACTAAATAATGACTGAATATTCATTTTTGGGTGAACTATCCCTTTAAGGTTCATTTCAACCAAACCAGAGTTGGTGATTGTTGTGTGGGAAGATGCTTGTTGTTTATGCTGAGTTTTATTTTATTTCTGTCCAGTTTAAATGACATTCCTGTGTCTGTAAATGCAGTCTGGGGGCTTTGGTTTTCAATCTCACTGCAGCCTGTTTCACGGCTGACAGCCGCAGCGCTCTCACTCAATACTGGACCAGCTTCAAAAATTGTCATTCCCCATTAGTCGCTTATACACAAAAACATGATAAAATAGGGTCCAGGTTGAAAAATAGTGAAGTTACCCATTAAGATGATTGGTATCTGGTTATTTTATTCATGGACAGTTTCTTAGTTTTAATATACTATTACTACCTCATTACATCCCACTATTGCAATACGTTAGATATAAAGTGATGGAGGTTTTTAACACCCACTTCAAATGAAAACTGATTTAACGTGAATGTTCCTCATGTACTTTCATTTCTATATATTTACATAATTTTATCAGCTGAAACTGAACTGAACACAACTGCGCATAAAGTGTGTTTTCACTGTCTGTCAGTATTTTGGAATAAATGTCTGTATCACAGTTAATAAATGAGTCACACTGCTGCTTGTTGAGACTGATAGAAGGCACAGAGAGAGAGAGAGAGAGAGAGCAGAGAGAGGATGTGAAACAACACGTCTGAGCCACTAAATGATCTCTGTCTCCTGCCCACTCAGGTCCACTGCATCCTGAAATACACAGCACTTCTGTTCAGCCATTCCACCGGTTTGTGCTTTTCATGTATTAGCATACATTTGGACACAGAAGTAACCATTGATTTCTCTAAAACATCATGTTTGAAAACCCCAAAAAAGGTTAAAACATTTTTATCATGCAGCGGATGGAATGTTTTTTCATCCATATGGTTAGAGGAGTCTTCAAGGTTTGTGGAAATAAAGTCACACAGACAGTAGTAGGTTTGTTAAAACAAGCCTCTGGAATCACTGGTTAATTCTGTTTTATAGAAACTGATGGTTACTTTCGTGACCTGAATGTATACTGACACAGACTGGGGTGAGCGTCAGAAATGACCCATTGATGGTAGACTGATTGTAGAAAGCACCACACCAGAGATATACTTCATTAACCTGTTCCATCAATAAGCAATCAGTCAACTAATGGGTGATTCAGTTAAAAGAACTAAAGATGTTTCTGTTCAATATTAATGGAGTCACAAAATCTCAAATTAAACACAAATGTTGAAAAAAAAGATGTCTGGGGAAGTTACCAGCACAAACAAATAAAAGCCTGTCCCTAATAAAGGCCCTGTGAAAACACAGAGGGGAGTGGAACTGTCTGTGCTATAATAACTCACATGGTGAAGTTACAATAGTCATGTCACATTCACCACTGCCGCTTTCACTCATCTTTGCTTTTATATGTCCCTTGAGGCACTGGGAGGCTTTTAATGTGGAAAATCTGTGCAGGATGTGCTGACATTTATTGACAGAAATTTTAAGGTAAAAATTCACCACTTTTCATGTGGAGGTCCAGTCAGTGTTGATAGTAAATGTAGTCATTTGAAGCATTATTTCCTCAGTGCTGCTATATTGACTGAGAAAGCTGAGTTCTCGTGCTCACAGAGCTGTGCTGGTAGTGCCTGCATGTACCAGGATGCATTGTGCACAACTGCCTATATCTGTTACTTCACTGGACAAAACATAGGTTTGGGTATATTAATACTCATTTAGCACGCCATCTGAATTCCTAGAGGAGGACTAGGAATCCAAGCTGGAATAGTAGTTCTTCCTCAACACCTCGACATCACTGTGACAACACAGGATCCAGGAAGAACCACAGATTTCACAGCAGGATGAAACAGCATTTTCTCTGTCAATACAGCCAACAAGAATGTATTGCTTCAGCTGACCACGTTTACCTGACTTGACACTGACTTGACATCCATATAAAAAACAGCAAAGAAAGCAAGAAGAACAGAGTGGTGAGTATGACATGACTTGTACTGATTATACATTATATTGAATTTATCTAAACAAACATGGAGGAAAACTGCTGAAGGTCCGCTGACAGTGAACAGCATCAAAACCACTAAATTAAATAATGAGCTGCTTCTCTCAGGTTCACTCTTGTGTTAGTAATTCTGATGTATGTCATATGTGTGTACTTTACATGAATTCCTAACCACACACGCACACGCACACACACACACACACGCACACGCACACACACACACACACACACACACACACACACACACACACACACACACACACACACACACACACACACCTACACACACACACACCCAAACACAACAGGTAACAAATAAACAAGCACAGCAGGTGCTGGGGAGGCCAGTTAACTTTTTACAGTCACATGTTACTACACAGTGGAACAACAGCCATCATTTGACTTCTCCATTGTTCCCACATATAGAATTTATTCAGGGTGGCTGATTGACCAGTGGACCAGTGTTCCAATGGTAAATGTTACAAATGTGGACGTGTGTTTTGGTGCATGAAGCACTAAATTTCAAGGGCACCTAAGGCTGGGTACTGTTTAAAAAGCTTGGATACCCTGGCTTTGATGCCATCTCTTGAATAATAATTTTCATACCAATTTCATAAAAAAATCTAATTCAACAAAAAGACAATTGTATTACACATTATGTTACAATGACTCGCTTTAAAGGAAGGAGCTGTAACCTGGATAACTGGACTTAAATGAAGAAACTGATGGAATATCTAGATGGTATTCAGAGCACTGAAAATCAGTACTGTTACACTGCTAAAATAATACTCAGTTACAAGTAAAAGTAAAAGTACAAAGTATTTGTCGCATAAACTACTCAGAGTATTAGTTACTTTTAACCGTTGATGTCACAGTCACCTCTCCAAACTAGAGTTGCAAATCTTGTGTTTTCCTGAACCAATAGTTGAAAATGCTAACAACTGATTAATCATTAATAATCTATTAGATACGAAACACATTCTTTTCCTTATTTTCTTTTTTTTTTTTGTCTTTTTTGTTCTAATTTAAAGTCTATATTTAGCCACGTCAGACAAAACAATGTCAAATGAGGTGAATACATTTTTAATTGACTGAATTCTTAATGGCAATCAATTGATTATTGATTAATCATAAACATCCTTATTCCAAATGTTTGTGCTATCGCAGCATTTTGTTTTGTTTCTCGTCCATATGTCTTTGTTTTCATTGGCCCGTTTGTGATCAGATCACCTGATTGGCTACTAAAATGCAGATGAAAGGTTTGGATATGAGTTCAAATTGTACTCAGTACTCAACTATGATTTTAAAAGTAACTACATCTCGTAATGCATAAAGTATGAGTAAAAGTACAGACTTGAAAATCTACTAATAAAAGTATGAATGGCCCCCAAAAAACTACTTAATTACAGTATTTTGAGTATTTGTAATTAGTTACTTCCACCCCTAGTATTGCTGTACTTTGTAAAAAATATAAATAACTATCAAAACTCTTTAGATATCACATTTTGGTATTGAATGACAGGGCGTTTTTCGATACTCAGTAGCACTGAAACGATTCAGTTGGTATCATAAAATTATCACAGTTCAGTACCCAGCCCTGAGGACGCCAAAATATTTCTTTTTGATGCTTTAAACAATTAAATTTGACAAACTATTATGAAAACTAAAATATGGCAGTATACTTAAGAAAATGACTGGCATGTACACTGTGTGTAAATAGAAAGTAGGTTTGTCTTTTGTCTTAAAGGTCCCGTGTGGAGATTTCTTATTAACAAAAAGTTACATTTTCATTCAGGGTTTCTCACCAAAAAAGCATGAAGTTAATTGTTGAGGTCTGACAAACATGCTGAATACACATTTTTTACATCCATGTTACTCACTGCAGTCTTTTTCTACCTGCGTTGGTGCACTGCTGCATATCTTGATGTGTTACTGTCACCTGTTCATTGAAATAATGTGACACCACTCTCTACATTAGACCACTGGTAGGAGTGTGTGTTGCATCACCTGCTCACATGTGCATCCCTGTACACGTGCATGAGAAACAACACAGAGAACCACTCATAGATAAACAGCTCCATAGCAGTATTAGAGATCAATAACTCCACAGGGGATCTTTAAACATGCAAAAGCACTGCTGCAGTCCTTCATCATTTAGATGGAAGTCATGTAATCACTGTTACAAGTTTAGTAAGTCTGAAAGTTCACTCAGATCAGACCTCAAAAGGGCCAGATGAAATCAATAAACTCAAACCCAAATCAAATTTTAATTTGGTGAAAGCATCACTGGGTGAGCACCAAACATATCTGAACTCTTCTACTTCCTGTATGTAGTTAAATAGCTCCCCAGCACAGCTGAACACAACACTTCAAAGAACAGCGCTGCACAACACAACACAACACAACACAACACCAAGTCATCGAGACAACGGTGAGGAAAGGCAAGATAACTGGTGTAGAGGCAGGAAGGGAAGCACTACTAAATTAAAAATGAGGTCTACAAACAGGAAAGGATGTCGTTCTTCATGAGTTCATGTCATTACCTAGCATTCAGAGAGTAAGGCTGCTACTGGCTCTGCACTTACTTCTCTCGTCAACTCAAAAGGAGGAAAGAGGAGGAAGAGGAGAAGGAAGAGGAAGGCTCTCCAAACCAAGAGGAAGTAAAGGAGGTGGAGGTGGGTTGGTGGGTGGCAGGGAGGTGGGGTTGGGTGGATAAGAAGTGTGGGGGTGAGTTGGGTGAGTGGAGGAGAGGCAGGAGGGGGGGAGAAGAGTGGTGGAGAAGAGGGAGGAGGTGGCAGTGGGGTTCTTGGGAGATCAGAGTAATAGACTGGTGGTAGGGAGCAATGTTCCCTCTAAGGCTGTGGACGCACTACAACATGTTTACAATGACTACACCAACACTTCATCTAACATCAGACTCAGGTGGAGTGGACATTAATTAACCCTAGTTAGAGGGCACGCTGGGATGCATTATTGCCCTATTTAACACCACCAAGGACTGTTTTCCAACACTGAACTGCTTATCTGCTCTGGACTGGTCTTTGGTGCCAGGTGGAGGTGGCCA
>JAJHUR010119813.1:15928-27778 GCA_027495735.1 Lutjanus campechanus
CACCCAAGTAATTACCCAATTATTTGATATTAAAGATCGATTAATTCCTACACAATAACCAACCTAATATCCTAATTCTGGCCTCATTTTTTTTAGTAATTACCTAATAATTTATGGTAATTTTCAAGTTATTCTACTCCCATTACTTGCCACGATGTGTATTTTACTTCTTAATTCACTGTAATTTCTCGGTAATTTCCCTTATATTACTACGTAATTACAGGCCTGGAAAATAAAGGGTTACCCAAATCAAATTTTAATTTGGTGAAAGCACCACTGGGTGAGCACCAAACATATCTGAACTCTTCTACTTCCTGTATGTAGTTAAATAGCTCCCCAGCACAGCTGAACACAACACTTCAAAGAACAGCGCTGCACAACACAACACAACACAACACAACACCAAGTCATCGAGACAACGGTGAGGAAAGGCAAGATAACTGGTGTAGAGGCAGGAAGGGAAGCACTACTAAATTAAAAATGAGGTCTACAAACAGGAAAGGATGTCGTTCTTCATGAGTTCATGTCATTACCTAGCATTCAGAGAGTAAGGCTGCTACTGGCTCTGCACTTACTTCTCTCGTCAACTCAAAAGGAGGAAAGAGGAGGAAGAGGAGAAGGAAGAGGAAGGCTCTCCAAACCAAGAGGAAGTAAAGGAGGTGGAGGTGGGTTGGTGGGTGGCAGGGAGGTGGGGTTGGGTGGATAAGAAGTGTGGGGGTGAGTTGGGTGAGTGGAGGAGAGGCAGGAGGGGGGGAGAAGAGTGGTGGAGAAGAGGGAGGAGGTGGCAGTGGGGTTCTTGGGAGATCAGAGTAATAGACTGGTGGTAGGGAGCAATGTTCCCTCTAAGGCTGTGGACGCACTACAACATGTTTACAATGACTACACCAACACTTCATCTAACATCAGACTCAGGTGGAGTGGACATTAATTAACCCTAGTTAGAGGGCACGCTGGGATGCATTATTGCCCTATTTAACACCACCAAGGACTGTTTTCCAACACTGAACTGCTTATCTGCTCTGGACTGGTCTTTGGTGCCAGGTGGAGGTGGCCAATGTTGATGACGGTGTTCCCTCTTGGTTGCATACCCATTTTAGGCCCTTACACTCATATAATACACCCTTAATTATGGTGCAATACTTTTAAAAAAGAGGAAGGATCCTGAGGAAACTAATACCAGTGTTTTAATTTGTCACATGACTCTCTGAGGGTCATGTTGAATGACTTTTTTTTGCAGCCTCCGTCACATGGTTCAGCTCCATCATCTCTCCTCACAAAAACAGTCTTTTTCTATCATGTTACAATCAAGAAAAAAATGATTTACATTACTAGATAAATTAAGTTGAATAAAGTTTCTTCATGAGGAGTAGATAATGACTGGGTGAACTATCCCTTTACGTTAATAAGAGTGTGGTGGGTGGCACCAAAGAGCAGCCAATAGCAGAGGGTCACTTCAGTACTGGTTTTTAACCAACAGATGGTGTCTGGTTTGAACTGTTCAAAAAAGAGAAAGTAACTCTTTCTTCTGCCAGAGTCACCAAAAGTGCTGAACCGTGACAAATCAGCAGGTCTTTCTCCATAATGGAGGCCCAGTGCTAACTGACCAGCATGTTAGTTACAAAGCAAAAATGATCAACTACTACTAATGCCTCAGATTTACTTTATGTGATGCTTAACACTGACTTTTCATCTTCAAGTTTTTGATGCTAGAACCCAAATCACTATTCTGCTGGGTGATGTCACCATCTGCTATTCATATTGTGATTAGTAAAAAGGAAGGGCTCGTTGTGTCTGGAAGGGAACCCTCGATTCGCAAAACAAGATTTGTGTGCATTGTTTCGTCTTTGTGCACGTTGTACAAACTAATTATATTTTATAAAGTGAAATCACTCAGATCTGGGAGTTTGGGTTAAACTGATCTGGGGTTCCCTTCTAAACAGGACTGTTACTTCGTAGTTTAACTTCCTGTCTAAGCAATCTGATGACATCACATGGGCTCCAGGGAATTATGAGGGGTTATTTCATCCTTACTGCTAATTAATATGACATACTTTCTGCAGAAAATGACTTAAGTTAAACAATTTAAATTAATTAATTGATTTGAATATATGGAATGATTTAAATACATTTAATGAAATATTTCCAAGATCCAGTGGTCCATTGGCAGTGTCTGATCCCACACAACAGAGACTGACAGGACGCTGCAGGTGGTATAACTGTACTGTTATATATATTTTTAATATCATGACAGTGTCTCAAAGCTGTCTGTCTGATGTCTCACTACTGAATCATGCCTAAAGCCCACATATTACCAGCTCTAGTGTCTCCCCAGCCTTCGCCAGTGATATCCAGTCATTGTTTCTAAATGTGTCAATCTGCAGTTGTCATTCCAACCAAACACTGAAGAGATGCAGGGATTTTGAGGGGAGAGATCCTGGGTTTCGACCCTCCAAACTGGTATCCACTGATCCCTGGCATGGTTGTTATTTAAAGTTCGCATTTACTAGAATTGCTGATTTATGAAGCACACACCCTACACAAACATGACCACAGCCCTGACCTCCACAAAGCTTTTTTTTAATAATTTCAATTACTTGACTCTTTCAGCTGACTATAAGCTAATTATACTGACACTGAAACTTTAAAATAATATTCTTATTCTGGTTTCTTTGCCCAGTGCCTCCTGTCTTCTACTTTGTGCTTCATTACGACTTTGGTCATTACGACCAAATGTTTTGTGTCCTCTGCTTTTAGCTCTTAACATGACTTTATGGGTTTTATCTCTTACTTAGGAGCTATTGAGTGTCCCAGTGCCAAAAAGATTACAGTCCTCTGGATGGTCAGCTGCCTTGAAAATTCCCAGAATATACCGTAAACGCACACCTGCTCACGGACTGGAGGGGACATCACTACATTTTGAACAGGCCCTTTTTATTTTGCCAGGTTGAACACAGCTTTAGCTCTCTAGTTCAGCTGATAGCTGGTCTCAATCATTTCAATCGACGGTGCCCTTTAATACAACCAGAGGTCAGCGACAGGTAAATACTGTAGTGCACACGGCCTAAACAGATCTCTAAATTTCTTGGCCTCTGCCTCTCTGCTCACACAGTGAGACTGACCCACAGGATGTTGTTGTGTGTGCAACAGGTAAACATCTGATAACACACACAAACATTTTTTGGACGATCTCTGTTCCATTAAGAGTGTAGCTTCAAAAGCATCCCTTGGTTCTGGGTCTCAGACATAAAAGCAAATAACTCCAACATCCTGTCCCTTCAAAATCTGCACACATTTTGCCTGAAGCCTCAGAAAACCCATTTCTGATATTAATAGCCTAAATTCATGCATTGGAATGTTTTGTGCATGCTAATTTCCCCAAGACTTGGTATTTAAATGATATCTCTGATGTATATTACAGCAGCAATTCCCACTGTGCTAGACATGCTTTGTGATATTTAATACAGTGGTATAAATGATGCTTAAATGTATAAACTGCATACATTTATAAATGTATACTGTATGTGCTATGATGCATCCAAATCTGACTAGAAGAGCATCTATACACACCAACACTTCCCTGATTACTGCCCCTTCAACCAAAACTACACTCTAAAACATACAGAGATTAAGTGGAATCAACTTGTTCTTTCTCATTAACATCTCATTAAGTCAATATAATCATTTTTTGAGCTAATACATTTTTTTTTAGCTTAATATGTTTATTGGAAGTGTTTTCTCAAGTTCAAATATCTTAACCTCAATTAGTTTTATATTTTCAAAACTTATAAGATGATTTTGAACTTATTATTCAACCAATTGTTAAATTAACTTACATTTAAGGCAGCAGAGGAACCTGATGAACCTGTTTAAAATGATTTATAGTGTAAAGGGCCATCCACACCAAGAAACATAATTATAATAATAATAATAATTAATAATAATTTAATGAATTTCCCCTTGGGGATTAATAAAGTATTTCTATTCTATTCTATTCTATTCTAATAACCATATCAATGTGAGCATCCACACTGCTAAATGACAAAGTTCTGTAAACAGTGAGCTCCTGTGCTGCTCATTCAGACCATGAGTTCATGAAATTCTTCAAAAAGAGGATGAAAAGAGTTCAGAGAATCCAACACTCTTATAAATCTTATGAAGACAAATTTTATTCAGACTCTTGTATGCGTAATTTATGTGTAATTTGTAGCCTAATATTACATTATAAAGTGTTTGTTGTTGTCTATACCCTGTAAGTATTGGAGGATTTTTATTAGCCGTCAGTGTTTCTATCTCTCATCAAAATGTCAACTGTTTGCCAATGTCGTTGTCATTATAGTTGTGGTGTGGACTCCATCCACTTTAATTAGAACACTTTTTAAAACAATATGTTTATAGTTATTGTTGTAGTTATTGTTCTTGGTGTGGACAGCTCTTATACTGGTTTGGACAGACTTTTATCACTTTATCGTCTTCTTATTCTCGCACTTCTCTGCTCTCCGTGTATTTTCGTCTGAACTGAGGAACTGGAGATGAGGCTGTGAAACAGTAAAGACTTGCTATAACTTCTCAGGTCTGTGCCATGTTGCCCCCGTGGCTAAATTAACCTGGCCACTTGACAAAGAACGAGTGTTAGTCTCTCTGGGTTTCTCAGGTCATTGACCCAAACAATCACCATCTAACTGGTGTGGGATTGCCAACGCTACTTCAACTTTACAGTGTTGGTTGCAGACTTAATTTGCCTGAACCACTGACAACTGAGCATCATCCCACCAGCTGACCTGCATGAGCTGTGGGACACCACCCTTTCTTCACAGCACATTACCTTAGGTCATCCATCATATTATGTTCATTGGACGTAGCAGTGTCCCGAAAACATCATAGACATCTATCATTAAATTAAATTTCTATTTCTATTCTAAGTTGGTTCAGTCATTCATCATCACTTCCTCTATTTGTAGACATGGTAGCATGTGTGCTTCCTATATTTACTATGCATCACATTTTATCCTCTCTGTGTGTTTGTTATTGTAGTGTTAGTCCCTGAAGTTTCAAAGAAATATAGGCACAATGTAGTGGCATATTTGATGTAAGTGCTATGTGAATCTTTCCCAATGATTATTGCAATAGAACGCAATTATTCTTTCTATATATTACTGATCGTTCTGGGAACTTTCAAAAGAGTGAACATCCAGAGCTGATCCAGAGATGATTTTGGCACTTGGATAACCAAAATCTTTGACAGGACATTCCAGCTTGTACTTCTTGACCTACAAGACATAAAAATCAGAACTGAATAGGCCAGGACAGCAGCCTTGTATGTCCTGGTATTCATGGTTCTCTAAAACTATACAATGGCCACCTGTCCACGGGATTCCAACTAACTGACGCTGTTCTTCAGCACAGTCAGGGTAGTGTTTGGTAGGACTGAAAACCTGAAGTCTTAGAGGACTGGACACCACCGACTTAGAGGAAACATTGGTGAGGAAAGTAAGTCGTGGAGAAAAGGGAGGCAACAGAGGGGAGAAGGGTGAATCGACTGGTTTTGGATGGGAGTCGGGGAGGAATTATTTACCTGTAAGAAATGGCAAGAGCGCTCCTGCTGCTGACTGCCCTTAGATTTGACTAGAGCTCTATCTAGGTTTAGGTTACCGGATCCTGCGCTGGCTCGTAGCTGGTTGTGGCTGCTGTTGTTGGTGTAGACCTCTCGGGCCCTGCTCACCGTTAGGCTCGACGACCATGCCCCTTTCTTCACAAGGGGCCCGTCCACAAGACCCAGTGGCAGCAAGGGGCCACTTCCTCCACCGATACCGCCACCGCTGTTATTGCTGCTACCACTAACTGGCACACATGCCGACGACGCTGCATACTTCACATCGTTGTTGCTCCGGGAGGCTTTGAGTGCAGGATGGTGGTGTGTGTGGCCATGGTGTGCGTGGGTGTGGGTGTGTGCGTGTGTGTGCTCGTTGAGTGTGGCATAAGGGTCCATCATGAAGTACTGCTGGGACTGCGAGGAGGAGAGACTGGGAAGGGGAGTCTGGGGGAACTTGTCAGGGTTATTGCCGGGGTACCGGCCCATTGTCATGGCAATGGGCGAGGGGGAAATGGAGGGTGAGGGTGAGGGTGGAGGTTGGTGGTGGTGAGGGTGGTAGAGACACAGCTCCCGTTCCAGGTTGTCATCTGAGCTCCAATATCCGGAGCCCGGAGCAGATGCTGAGCCGTGGAGCTGGTGGTGGTGGTGGTGGTGGCTTCGATGCTTGGGCTCCGCTGATCGACAGCGCTCACGGCTCTTGCTGCGCTTCCGGTGGCGCACTCCCACTGGTGGAGTTTCACCTTCTGGGCTGGCCCTTGAACCACCACCACCACCTCCTCCACCACCACCACCACCACCATTAACGCTCCCATTATTGGCCCCCTTGGAGGACTGTGTGTGGTGTGGCCCCTCCAATGAATGTGACTTGGTGAAGAGTTTTTGGACTGAGTGGACCAGGTGACGAATTCTCCCTGGGCTGTCATTGTTGTTGTTGTTGGCCCCCATCCCCCCACTGTGGGCCAACACTCCTCGTTTGTACTGCAGTGTATGGTAGCCATCTCTGGAAAAGGACGGCTGACGCTCAAACGGGTCCGCAAAGTTTGCTGGTACCCGGGTGGGCGTTTTACCTCCATAGCCTCCTCCACCTCCTCCTCCTCCTCCCCCTCCTCCTCCTACATATGGTACCATGGCCATACACTCATCCTTTACCTCAGGATGGTGAGATGAGGAGGTGGAGTGGCACCTCCTTGGGAAGGTTCCGTATGGGACGATGCTGTTGCTGTCAGAGGGGTACGAGGTACGCTGAGCATTGTAGTAGGGCAGCTCAGCTGGATGCGGCATGGGGATGGGTATAGGCATGTCATTCTGACTGATCAGATATGGCTTGCGGTCAACATGGTGACCCAGTGGATCATATGATGGTTCATAGGAGACCACGTGATGGTGACTCCGACTACTGGACAGGCCTTTCATGACAGGGGGAAGGATGGGTGGATGGAAAGAGGAATGATATGGATGAGAGATGCCAGGCAGGCCCGTGACCAGAGAAGGGCTGCAGAAGACTGTCCCTGAGAGGAGAGCTGCAGACTCTGGAAGACAGGAAGAGAGAGGACAAACAGTTAATACAAGGCAACAAGTCCAACAAAAATCAAGTCATACCATGGGAATGATATAGATATGATGCCCCACAATCTTATTTCAATGGGACCAAGATCTTGATGATCCTTAAAGCATCCAAACATCACAATCCACTAGATTCTGGGAACTTAGAAAACCTGGGAGATAGGAAGGGCATAGATGAGGAAAACCAGCAAGGAGGAACAAACAGTGTTGCAGTGGTTGACACTGTTATACCTCACAGCAGCAAAGTTCTGAGTTCTGGACCCCATTGACCAGCTGGGGCCTTTCTGTGTGGCATTTACATGTTCTCCCATGACTACATGGGTTTCCTGCAGGCGCTGCAGCTTCCTCCCACAGTCCAAACACTGAGAGGTTAGCTTAATTGGCAACTCTAAATTGCCTGCAGTTAATGTGAGCATTAATTGTTATTTGCCTCTCGGGTTGGTGATGTCTGCGAAATTGGCATATGATGATGTTCACAGTGAAACATAGCAATGGGCCTTAAAGGGTCTTCATCTCTGCACCACATGCCCATAACTTAGTTTAATAGGAAAAGAATAAACAGGACATGGAGACATAGAGCAATGAACAGCAGCTACAGCTTTTTATTTTCTCTCCCACATGCCAATAACTACGGTGGCCGACGCTGCATAGACAGAAACAGAAACGCGCTGAAAATACAGAAACGTACTGCAAATAAGAAAACAAATGCAAAAGGAAAACGCTGCAAATACAGAAACGTGCTGCAAATACAGAAACGCGCTGCAAATAAGAAAACAAATGCAAAAAGATAACGCCCCATATCCAGTCATACAACAGAAGTGCTCCAGGCCTCTAGGTGCAGTGCTGAGCTTCCACCTGAGAGACAGACAACGGACGTATCAACATGTGGAGCAGATGAATGAATGAGAAGAAGAAAGTGATTGTTAAAACCATTAAGACTTGATTTATGTGCTCTCTTTAATGTTTTTGTCTAATATGATATTTTTAAATACTGCCTCTTAATGTTTGTAACCCCCTGGCGGTTGTTATTTTACTGTATTGTATTGCATCGTATCTCTTAATAAAGTTTTATTATTAAAAAAAATATATAAATAAATAAAAAAATAAAAAGAAGAAAGTTATTGGTGGGAGGAAAATTGGATTCGGGAGAGGCTACGTGAAAACGTATTCTTTTTTTCTTTTTTCCACATGTGGCCCTCATCTTTTACTGTATTATGAAAGTACAGCTGATTGACATGACATTAGATGAGGGCCACGTGGGAAAAAAGAAAAAAAAAAGAAAAAGAAAAAAGAATACGTACTTTTCATGTTGCCAGATAATCGACTTTAATTTGACTTTCAGTTTCAGTCACCCACCTATCAGTCCATCTACCCATATAGCTGCTAACTGTATTAGCCTATTCATGGTCTATTGTGAGTGAGAGACCAATATATTCAGTCCAGTTCTCCCAGTCCTGTCAAGCAACCACACACTGACAAATTCATACTTACTGGCTACTTACAATTTGCTTGCCATGTGGAAGCACTGCTAACCCCTGAGCCACCCTATTTGATAATTTTATGGGTTTTTTTTCCTTTGGGGAACATCATGTAGCACAACACAGTGCTTCCAGCTGCTGTGTGGTGGATGTTACCTGGCTAAGACCAGCTTTTGGAAAGGACACAGCTGTACAACCTGTACAACTGGGAGATATGTTATTTTTTCAGAAAGAAAATAGGAATGCTTGCAACAGCCTGAAGAATCACAATGACATTGATGAGTGGCATGAATTTAAAAAAGCTTCAAATTTTCAAGTGCGATGCCCTTTTGTGTTTTAATGTTTACTTGAGCTAACCTCACACAACACAAAGATAAAACAGCAACTATTTGGTTGGAATTCCACACCCACAGCTCGCTTCAGTAGACACTCTGTAAAAGCCTCATTATGACTTGTGGTAGTTCCTCTAAAATTTGTCAAATGCCTGCCTAAGACCCAAAGTGAACCATCTGGACTACATGCATGGTTTTGGTCTCTTTGAAAGGTAACACTTTTTCACGTTTTCTCTCCCAGTGAGTCAGAATCACTGTGCTACTGGCATGGAGTAATAGAGGTTTGAACACACTGAATTGGACGGTCTTTATTTCTGCCTGATGTTTAAAAATATGCCTGCATATGACCTACAGCTGTTTTTCAACAGTTATGTCTTGGTGTTTTCCTAAAAACTTAAAGTGCCATATGGAGACCCCCCCCAAAAAACCCTGTTTCAGAATAACTGAAGCATAAACACATTATAGTGCTATTTCCCATCTTAAAACAAAACTTTGTGCATAGAAAAGGAGTCAAAACAACTGTTGTGGTGAAAAAGCAGTTTATAAAGAAAGCAGCTCACAGAAAACTATCTAAACTTACTTGCATGTGCAGTATAGTAATTTTCAGGATTTCATTCACTATATAAAATGCCAGTCATCTGTATGAAATTGACCCATTCTCGGGTTGAAAAATTATTTTGATGTCATGATTTCCATGTAGGTTATAAATAAATATTTACCAAAGCAACAGTCTTTAAGCAGCATACAACTTTGCAAAATGTAGTCTAGTGGTGTAATGTTTTACTAAACTGGGCAATGACACACCAGAGTAATGACTTCTCCATTTTTCAAACATACTGTGGAGCATCAGTGTGTTGGTTGGCACCATCGTGCACACAAGTTGAATAAAGGTGAACAACCATTCATCATCAACCTAAGTCCTTTACACAACTGAGTGGGTGGTTGGGTAGGTTTCCATTTTTGCTGGTCTGCTCCAGGGTATGAGCTTAAAGGGATAGTTCACACAAAAATGATAATTCAGTCATTATCTACTTAAAACACTTCTGGATTTTCACAGGAAATCATGTTGCAGAATCTCCAAAACAATGAAAGTGAATGGTGACCAGTTTTCAAATGTAAAAAAAACTAGAAAAACAAAAAATCATTAAAATGCCATATTGCGTGTCTGGCATAATCCAAGTCTCCTGAAATCCCAACATGCGGTTTGTACACCGGCACACCACACACACCCAGTTCAGACAGTGTGCATGTGGACGTGAACGTGGCTCCAAGCTAAGAATCTACAGTGAAGATTCAGGCTAAAAACATTTTGTAACATTTTTTTTAGTGAACTTGGCATGTCGGGGCTTTAGGAGACTTGGATTACACCAGATGAGCAGTATGGAGATGTTTGAAAACTGGTCACCATTCACTTCCATTGTTTGGGCGATTCTGCAACACTGTTTTCCTGTGAAACTCCAGCAGTGTTTTGTGGACTAACAAAATAAACCTGACCTTCAATTGACATGAGGGTGAGTAGATGATGAATGAATTTTCATTTTTGGGTGAACTATCCCTTTAAATCAATTTGATTTTATGCAAACATACTGAACCAGCATTTGTCACCATGAGACATTTTGGCAAATTCAAAAGTAGCCTACATCAAGAACCCGTGTCAACTAAATCTAACCTGTGTTGCATTCATAATAAGCAATATAACAATATGATTAACCGCCTCAGGTTGAGGATGTCATATAGAATGTATGTAAATATCACTGTTAATGAGGATTCCTGTGAGACTGCATTTCAGAATCAAAAATAAATCCATAATGATAAATCCAACACTGTAATGTCTCCTGTGATTAAATATCAGGCAATGCCATGATGTCTTGGGTTGAGTCTGTAGACCAACCAGAGTCTGTGTTTCTGACTGGGCGTGTGAGATCATGCATTGTGCAATGGATTAACAAGAGATTGACTTTGTTAATAGTTTAATATTTTCTCAAGTTGCACAAGACCGAAATCTTAAATTATTTGATATGTTAAACTTCAGAGGAAGAAAGTTTGAACGGTTGTTGTGAAAAATAATAACACGATGTGTCACTCAGTTGTCCTGATTGTGGTGCTACACTCTCAATAATGGGTTCTCATTATGTTTGGTTCAGTTAGGTAATGTGTGGTAAATTCAGTATTACTCGTCTGGGCTTGAATTTGGTTTATTCTCAAAGTGGTTTGAACATTTTTACAGCCCTACCATAGCAAGCGATTGCATGGGCCAAACACCAAACATCTAATTCACTGGAGCAAACTGAAAAAATGGCTGGTTCAAGGAAAATCTACACATTAACATAGGCAGCAGCAGGATGAGAAGAATTAAAAGTGGATGTTTTTTTCATTTCTACTCAGTGCACTCTGCAAACACTTCCATCCACTTATTAGTGCAGGTAGCAGTAGTGTAAGAAGTCCCCTCTCTGAACTTATATAACAGTGAGTTCACATCCCAGGCGACTCTGGGAAAATGCTCCAGGGATCAGACTGCTCGCAAGGCACTTTTCTTACAGATGAACAGCCATGCAGGGCCACAGTGTTGCTGTGTGTGCTACATGCATGGCTGTGTGTGTACTTGCAAGTGCTCTAGCATTTGTGGTGGAGTTGTGGGATAGGTATGTGTGTATATGTGTGTGAGTGTGTGAGAGAGAGTTTCCTCTGTCCTACTTGGCCACTTGACACAACTGCTTAACACAACCTGACAGCTCCACTGGTAGAGGGGCTGCTAACAAGCTACAGTAACTCCCAGTGAGCTGGGATAAGCCACACACACACACACACACACACACACACACACACACACACACACACACACACACACACACACACACACACACACACACACACCCCTCTCTCATAC
>JAJHUR010119816.1:3284-23453 GCA_027495735.1 Lutjanus campechanus
AAAAAAAAGTTTGAGAAACCCTGGTTTAGAGCTGCGGTTCTCAACCTTTTCAAGTCAGAGCCCCTCAGAATAATCAGGTTGGTGTTCACGACCTCCACAAAAAAATCCATATTGCAGGGGGCCAGGGTGATATTTCCGGAGCTCGGTGGAAGCTCGGGGCTGTGTTGGAAACGCCGGCGCCTTGTGATTTCTCAGTTGATGGTGCTGCTGTTTGACTTTCAGGGGACCCACCTCGAGGCACTGTCTCCACTCCCCAGTCTGAAGTGTGGACCTCAGACTTCAGGCGCAATATAAGCTTTTGCAACACTACGACTATGCAACCTTCACTGCTTTGTGTGTATATATTATTGTTTATTTTTGTTTTCTTTCTCAGTGTTGTATATTTTATTTTTATTATTGTATATCTTATCTTTTTTATTATTATTATTATATTTCTAGTTCTGTTTCATTACTTACTTGTGTTTCTGTTACTGTTATTTTTGTACTGCAGCATTCCAGGCAAAGTTTTTCACACGATTGTACTCGTATAACCGGTGTGACAATAAACATCTTGAATCTTGAATCATTTCCCATGTTCACATTCGTGCTGGTTCATAGTTTAACCCCATTGGTGAGATAGTTGTTACATTTCTTGATGCCAGCTGTATTTTGCACATTTATGAGTGCTTTTCCCTGCTTGCCACAATAATATAAGAGGAGAGAGTTGCCGTCATCAGCTTGTTACAAAGCTTAGAAACATCCTGCCTCGACTTTAACAACAAAGTGTATTTAATTAAATATTAAAATGTAACTCGTCTTGTCAGTCAATCCATCATTTGTATGTTATACTATTGTCAGTGAAACTCTATACATTTGTTGCTGTGGAGTGGAAGTAATAGTTCACTTTTTGGGTTGTTAAGGGCGGCTGTGCAATTATTGTACATCCTGCTTCTATTACATGAGTGATCAGACGCTGTTATATCAGATTGTAAATTGGGATTCTGGCTCCACCTAGTGTCTCATATGTAAATCATGTAAAGGCAGTTTGGTCGAGATGACGGTGATGGGTCTTCTCAGGTGTTTGCATGATACTCAGATTGTTCAGATAAATATGAAAAAAAGTATATCACGATTTTATTTGAATCATCTGCTAACAAGTTTTGAGCTGTTTAGCCCATTCATGGTTATTTCCGTTTTTAGGCACAGAGACATTTATATTAACTTAAGCTGTTTAAATTCAGTCATCATCTACTCACCCTCATGCCGATCGAAGGTCGAGTTTATTTTTCTAGTATACAGAACACTGCTGGTGTATGGTGTTGTAGAGTCTCCCAAACAATTGCAGTGAATGGTGACCAGTTTTCAAATGCCAGAAACAAACAAACAAAAAAAGCCTCCTAAGTCTACCGCGTGCGCACCGTCACACCATACACAGCCCACTTCAGATGGTGTGCAGATGACTCCAAGCTAATGATCCACAGTGAATATTTAGGCTTGAAATATGGCGTGAATGACGTCATTCAAGTCACCCTGGCATGTCGGGGCTTTGAATTACACCAAATGACCAGTATGGAGGCATTTCATTTATCTATTTACTTTTTTTCCATTTGAGAACTGGTCACCATTCTCTTATATTGTTTGGGAGATTCTGCAACACTGTTTTCCTGTGAAACTCCAGCAGTGTTTTATGGACTAAAAAGCTAAACCTGACCTTCAATCTGCATGAGGGTGAGTAGATAATGACTGAATTTTCATTTTTGGGTGAACTATCCCTTTAAGCTGAGGGCAACATTGTGTTTACTTAAGTGCATTGTTTTTTTTTCTCGTACATAACAAACATAATGACTCTAGTCCAGTTGTGAATACAAACTGAGAGGAGAAAAAAACAGTAGCATGGTTTTACACATTTAACGGAAATGTAAACATCCTGCGCTTTCGTACTTCACTATTTTTCAAATCTGAGTATAATGTCCGAGTGATGATTAGTCAGAAATCATTGCTGAATGAAGAGGCTGTCATCTCATAAACACTTTAGGTCATTAACATTAAAACGATCTAGTCAGTCTAGCCCAGTTGCACCCGACTGACTAACATCTCTCAGGCCAAAGAACGACGTGAGAATCCCGTGAGATCTCTCACTAAAACCAAATCTGATGCAAACAGGCCAGGAAAAAGATAAACCAACGAGATGTAGAGGAATTAAAGAAACAGCTCTGCTGTGTGGGACAAACAATGCTTTATTGGCATGTTGGATGAACATTCGAGGACAAATATCAGTGTAATTGATGTGACCAGTCAAGGAACATGTGTTATTCATTTTGGGGGAACAGGCGACATCGTTCTGCCTGGAGGGGCTGAAGAAATGTTAACAACCACTGTGGTGAGTACTCGGTGGTGGTGAGTGTGTAAAACTATGTATGTATGTATGCAAAGCAAAGTGTTTGTCAAAAGTAAATATTCTAAACATCTTACAAACTATGAGAAATATTATAAATAAGTCAACGTAATTTAAACCAACAACAATTAAAAGAGCAAACAGTTCAAGTTGGTCCATTAACACCAGTCTGACTTCTCTTCAGTACACCTCACTTTATTCTTTTCCCTTTATGTGATAAACTGTAAAATATCTTAGAAGAACCGTCTTTAGTGCACATACAGTGGATACAAAATGTTTACACACCCCTGTAGTTTCATATTGCTGAGAGCAGGGTGGGGCAGTGCCAGATTATGTAATCAGATTACAAAAAATAAGTAACTCTAACGAGGCCAGATTGAACAAATGTGAAATTAGATTATTATTACACCATCAAGGATTACATTTTTTATTAACATTATGGCAATTGTAAAACTATTAAACTGTTTTCATAATTAATTTTTTTCATGATAACCTTAACACATTAAAAGTGGGTCTGACATAGAGGGAAACACCCCATTTACACCTGGCATTAATGAAAGGGGGAAATACTCCCCCTTGCAAAAGACCAGGGTTGTGACGGTTAATTTAAAAATGTATTCCAATACAGTTACTTATGACCTACTAAAAAATGTAATCAGTAACTTGATCCAAGTATCACAATATTAATAATGATTTTTAACTAGAGGTCATGATAATGAATTGGCTGCTGTGTGTGCATCGTGCATGGAAGTATATCGTTCTTTATTTTAAAATGGGAATACTACCGATAATTCCCATTTTTACTGAATGTATATGTAATCTGATCGTGTCTTTTTTTTTCTTTTCTGTAACTGTAATGGAATACAGTTACCTTTTTTGGTATCCAGATTAAATAAAACTGAAGCTCACTGCCACATTTACAGAAATGTAGAAAGAAACTAGGTGTATTTTTTGTACGAGAGAAGTAGAGCTGCTGCCTTAACATAAATTATTATACAGGAACCCATTGCCAATACCGATATATGCACATACTTTTTCCACCTAACTGCAGAGAACATCAAGTTTCTCATGTAATGAAATTAAAATACTATTCTGCCTGCTCTTACCACAATGGCCCACTGGCTGATGCAGACATAAATATACAAAGTTTTTCCAAAATGCAGACATTCACTGGGGAAAAAAAATAAGAAAACTACTGCTAACAGGTTTGTTCACTGGCGCCTGTTTCACTTTGTTCTTCACAAATCCGTTGCAGTGATCGGGGTGACGGCTCTTAAGATGAGCAACTCAATTTGTGGCGTTGAAGGAATGTGATTTGGCTCCTCCTCACACGACAGACGCTCAACAATCATTGTAAATAGCGACTTCGCTATCCTTCTCAGACACCTCAGAAAACCTCCACACTGCAGAAACACCCGTGTTGCGTCATTCCTGTCATGTCGGCAGAAATGTTCATTTCAGGCCAATAACAATATTTCATTTTAAAGCATTTATCGGCTGTCACTGATGATGTGCTAATATTATTAATATTATTTACTGACAATAAAAGTTGAGTTCAAATAGGCTCTCTACTGATTTTAATTTAGGCTAGTAAAGACTCCAGACTGTGATTTTATGAAGATGCATGTGTTATGTTTTCATTTTTAACACACTGCAAGAAAAGAGCACCAATGTATTCTTACTATTACTCTAACCAAGGAAATTTGATTAAGAATCAATTGATTTCAAGATAAAAAGGTGTAAAGAGCCTTTGTATCCACTGTATTTCCTAATAATTGTAGTATATAAGACAGCATGCAGTTTAGTTCATGCTACACAATTCTTTAACCCCTCGAGTCAATTAAACTGTCAGTTGCACTTAGTTTGAAACCTATAAAGCACTGAAAACAGTTACTGAATACTCGGTCTGAGTGTAGGAATCCGTTGTCACAGACAAAAATGGTGTGAGTGATGCAGCTTTGGTCCTACTTTCTTCAGAATAAAAGCGTTTTTATCAACATTCTTAACTTGGAAAATGTCTCCCATCTTTGCCAGTATTTAGGAGAGCTCCAGAGGTGTTTCGCCTGTTATGAGCTGACAAGACAAACTGGTCAAGTAGACGCACACATTCTGCTGGAGGAGATTTGTTCAGGGAATGCTTGACAACCTGGTGACTTAGTTACCGAGGTTTCGACTGCATACTTTGTCAACTGGTGTGCCATTATACAAGAGAGGAAATTAACATGACCCTGCCAAATAATATACATCATACACAGATGAAAGAATAAATGAATACACCAGTAATGTGCATTAATGCAGCTTGTTTTGCTGTTATTTCACAGTGAGTGGTGGGGAAATGGATGAATCGGTGCATTACTGTGTCTGAGGTGCTGCCGAGCAAATTAATGCACCCAGCCCAAGATGAGTCATACAATTATTCAGACTCTGTCAAAATGGTCTGTTTTAAAGGAATAGTTCAACATTTTTGGAATATACTGTACATACTTATTTACTTTCTTGCAGAGCTCGATGAAAAGATCAGGGGCCACATTCACAAAGCTTCCCAGTGCAAGGAGTTTAAAATTCTTAGATTTGTGACATTTTCTAAGAATTTCCCCTTAAAGTTAAGAGCAGATCCCAGTAAAGGTAAAAGCTCCTCAGGTGAAAAACTTTGAGGAGTAGGGAGAAGGATCTTTAATAGGCTTAAGAGTTTCTTAAGCAGAGGAGAAAATGGCAGAAAGACAAAGAGGTACGAGAAATATTCTCTAAACCCTGAATGACACAGGTTAAATCATGCAGGGACGATGTTTGTTTTATAATAATAATAAATAAAGTCTGGCTTACAATTTATTCATCAAAGATATTCTTAAATAGTATTACGCCATGTCAAATAGAGACTAAATTCTGTCGATTTTACTGTGCATTCCTATGCTCGGTGTCACTAAGAATGCTTTTTTCCTGTTTTGGATCAAACAGCCACATTCTTCAAAAGCATGAGTCAAACCTAGCAATGGGGGTCGACCACACATCCTCACTGAGATAACAGTTTCTGTCCCTTCCTTGCTCAGAGTCGCTCAGAGAAGTTTCCTAAAGCTAGGACGCCTTGATAGACGTTTTTAGGCTAAGTCAAGAACTCTCTGTGAGGATTCTCAGAATGTTTGTGAATACTGTCCCAGGTAAAAACCTGCATATTGTCTTGTTGACAAAGAGAGACTCCAATAAGTAACTCAGACTTTTAACAATGAAATGAATAAACATGATAGAACATGTTTGTGTATATTATAAGTGATGGTGGGTTGATTCTGAAATCTTTGGATCTATCTGTTTTGTTTTCTGTTTTGGAACGTATTTCCTAAAATGTCAAATGATTTCTTTAATAATCTTATTGTCATCATGGGACTTTTCTCCATCCATGGAATGTGCCCGCACGTCTCTGCCTGAATGCCGTCTCCTGGCAAGTCCAGACAGGTTGAGACACCTCTGGAGCTCTCCTGAATATGGCAGAGATAAGGGACATTTTCTAAGTTAAGAACAGTGGGCCTCATGCAGGAATGTTTTATTTCTCTCTTTTATTTGTTCTTGCACAAAGCGATAACAGAGAGGTAGGAAGATCCTACTTGGGATTCATCAAACATGCGCTGACAGCCAAATCTGTTCTGTTCTTGGATGCGTGTGCCAGGAAATTTGCAATTAGCATATGCTAACACCCCAATAAATCCATACTGTATAAGGGCAGCAGACTTAAGTGCCGTTTGCAAACCACAAAGCAACAAGACACTGACAGGTGACGTTAAACTCAGAAAAAAAGAAAGAAAAAAGAAAGAAAATGACACCTAAGGGCAACAAAGACAAAAAACAATCTGGATTTAGTTGGATCTGGACATGGATGATTCAGTCACTAACAGATTTCTCTGTCCGCAGTGCACTCAGGTCACATGCTTCCATTACGTGTCATTTGGATGTTTACTGAATGGAATATTTTTCTGTTGGAGAAGGGGAACCAATTTGGAAACAGTGCCTTGACGTGCATGAGTACAGTTGATTTATCTGGTCTGCTGAGCAGCAGCATGTAAACTGAATGTACTGGAGAACTCTGGGGAACGCACGACTAGCAGTGGCCTGGGATATGTCAGACCCATCACCAGTCTCTTGAAGATCCCAGTGGCCAAGAAACTGACAGCGTTCAGTACTTGCAGAGAAGGTGAATTAGATCATTTGTCTGTGATCTAAGTTGAGGCTCCAGAACGGTAACCATTTAAAAATTTTAAATGAATAAATAAAAACTTTTTTTTCTTGTGTGCTTTCATTGGTGCAAAGTAGGGATGCACCGACACCACTTTTTTTCAGACCAAATACAAGTACTTTCATTTGGGTACTTGCTGATACCGAGTACCGATACGAGTACTTAATAATGCCATTAAAGTTCTTACAATAACTTTAAAAACATGTTTTATTTTCATTAGATGCTCACTTTCTAAACATAACAAATCATTGTTGCTGTGGCCTGCTACAACTGTAACCATAGTTACTGCACACATGACATTTTTGGGTTATTTGTAGCAAGTTACTTTACTAATTTTTTGTTCTTTATTAAGCTGTGCAGTTTACTGTGCACATGATATATTTCAGTATAATAATTTCACAACGTGATCATGGACTTACAGAATTAAGTTTACTGTTACAGATGGTGTTATATATAATAATTATTTCATTATCATTTACAGCACTTTATCTAGTATTTTAATTACACATTTAGCTACATGTGTGGTATCTAAGTGTCTTCTTCATGTCTTGTCTAAGAGCTAATTAGTTCCTACCTGCCATTGTTTATGGGGGACAGGTATGAGTGTGGTGCCATGTGCAACAGTTTTGTTGACCCCGCTGTGAGCCCCAAAGAGTGAAGTTGTGTGTACTGTGCTGTCAGGCCGTTTCACTGGAGATTAAGTACACAAAGAGAAGTTGTAGCAGCTTATTATGAAGAAAAGATGGTTACAGACTAATTAGTCACAACTACTTTACTGCGGTCTACAGGTGCACATGGATTTACATTGAATTTTACGAACAGTTTCCAAAGTCGCTGCGGTCATTAGTGGATGTTGTTGAGGACAGCGATTCCCTCGCTGATGATGACGACGCGACGAAAAAAGAAGGCAAGCATCAGCAAGCGTGTTGAGCTCTACGTCATGTTGGTTCTTTAGATGTTTGTTTGTGTCGAGAGGCTACTTTTCGTAACGTGGTATCGGGTGTGGAGTATCAGAGTAGTTTTATGAGTACAAGTATGTGAGGATAATATTGGACCGATACCTGATGCTGGTATCGCCATCGGTGCATCCCTAGTGCAAAGCGATGTTGACTAAATAAGTGTGATTATTTTGACTAATATTGCCCTTGTGGCATGATTTGCAATAACAGTGTAAATGATTGTTTTAAGATCATTATTCATCATCATTTTCATGAAAAACTGTAGAATATCAGGACCAGGACATTTCTGTGGCACAACAATACTTAATTTAAAATGGTATTTGGACTAGGGCTGTGCAATAAAAATGCAATATGGCCAAATGCAATGTCCAAATCACAAATTTTGTAGTGGTGCATAGATGACCTGGCCTTAAATCTTGTTCCTACAATCTTGTTCTCCATCATCATCATGATGGCATTATATATTTTTTTTCAGTGAACATGAAAATTGTGATGCAAAACTGATCATTTCCACTAATTGTATTGCATATCACAATTGCAATTTCAGTCAAAATAATCACAATGCATCTTTTTTTTTTTACCTAATTGTGCAGACCTAATTTGCTATATTTGGCTATATTACAAAGTTGTGTGGTCAAGGGCACTTTTACATTTTGATCTTACCCAAAAGCCTGATGAATGCCATGGAAGTTTGTAAATTAATTGTGGCACAATTTAAGATTGAATCTGTGAATACAAACAATTCATGCATGAGGCCCATTGATAAAATACCTCTAGGCTTAAATGCAGGAACAATTAAACGTCATTCAGAGAACTGCTGGCCAATGAGGACTGATTTCCTACTCCGAGACACTGGATAAATCTTCATCTTGTTGACTTGATATTTACTTTGTTATGTTATACTTTACCCTTTTTGTAGAGAGAAATGTGTTTATACTCCACAAACGATGGTAACCTTAACACTAGGTATTGTTTCAGAATGGTTTCTAACACAAAGATATTGTATCAGATCGGATATCAAACTATTTGGAATGATACCCAGCCCTGCTAGTAATACTGAACTCAACTTTAATGCGAGATGGTTACTGTAAGGTCACAATTATGAGGCCTGAGATTTTATCAAAGAAGCAACACTGTGGGTTAATGCAGCTGGGATGGTAGCCAGTGTTTTTTGATTATGTCAGCATAAGGTGCACGCTCTGGATTTATCTGCTCCATACAGATCAGCTTCCTCAACTCGTTTCTCGATATCTTAACCATTACTAGAGAGGGGAAATGGCAAAACTACAGACCACTCTCCACACTGCTCTTACTCCACAGGTCAGTGTTTAGGGACTCTCCCCTCCTGCCAGTATCTTATGGAGAATCTTTTGGTAAAACGGAGAGAAGACCAGCTTGTTGTAGTTGACGAGGCGACTGAAGCGAACAGCGAGCTCCTTCAGCTCCTTGCCGACTGGGACCAGACCTCCTGGGAGAGGAGGAGGGGCCTTATGTTGACTGGACTCCAGGGAAGCCAGGAGGTAGCTCTGGACCCGAGAGTCTGGGAGGATGGGAGAGGAAAGGGGGTCTTTGTCACTGCCAAAGAAATGTGCTCATAAACCTCAAAGCCAAAGCCATCACACGTGTCACCATGCCTACCCATCAGCTTGCGGACTGTGTTGTCTGGCTGGACGGTAGCCGAGATTTGTCCCCTCAGAGTGCTCTTTCGGTCAGCTGAAAATGGAGAGTAGCCATGTTGGCTTAGACACTGAGTCAGCTCAACACACAGTTTCTCCCCGATGGTCGCCAAGGCCTCCTGTGCACTAAAAGACCTTGGGACAGGCGAAAAGGAAGCATTTAAATAAAGAAACACAACTCAGCTTCAAGTAGTAAAACTGGTGCTAGCATTCAAAAGACACAAGTGCAACACACATTAAAGCTGCATTCATCATTTACACATCAAGCCAGAGGTAGGGGACTTAAGTTTTGTTTTTTATTAATATTATCTAGATGGGTTTTATTTTCCATCTTATGTTAGGCTTTATATTTTTATCCCTATTTTTTATCATGTTCATTCTGTCTTTTCATATAAAGCACTTGGTGCATGTAATTTCTTTGTTGTAAAGCGCTTTGAGCTGCATTGTATGAAACAAATAAAGTTTCATTATTATTATTATTATCATCATCATCATTAAGTCTGACTTAAGTCACAAATTTGAGGACTTGCTTGACTAACACTGATAAAAGACTTGACTTTGACTTGGTATTCATGACTTGACTTAGACTTGAGAGAGATGACTTGAGAGGAAGTTTGTTTTTGTTTTTGAAACAAGCTGATTTGTAGTGCAACGCATGCAAACCTAGGACGCCACAGAGGCCAACACACGAGGCGGCTATCGTAGGGGGCGGCAATAAGTTAAAGCTATGTTAGACTTGGGTTTAAATGTGTTAACTTGGGCAGTTCATCAGGGTTTCATATGACTTGACTTGTGACTTACTTGACCTGAACAATGACTTGACTTGCTCAACTTATAGCAGCGACTCGACTTGACTTGTTGAATTCTGAGCACAGTAACTTGGGACTTGCTTTAGACTTGAAGGTTAAGACTTGAGACTTGCTTGTGACTTGCACGTGTGCAAACGTGTGACCAAACTCTATTGACGTGTCTAATGACGTGTCTCACGAAGCCCTCGCTGAAAGAGCAGCATGTTTTTACAGTTCTGCTCTGCTGTCTTTGGCAAATTAGCTGGAAATTGTTCAAATGCAGTCCATTTGTTCACAGTATAGGTAGTAACTTGGTCATGAAGGGTGAGAAAAACTATTAAGGCAATTCCAAACTTTTGAATGGCTGTGTACTGTATGTGTGACAAAGTACTGGTACTCACGGTGTGTGCATGTCTGCAAGCATGACACTGACAGTGTTTTTAAGAGTCTCCATCAGCCCCGGCAGGCCTGAGATGGCCTCCCCTGTAGTAGTGTAGACGACAAGGAGCACGGAGGAGAGCAGAATTAGCTGCTCGGTCTCCTGTTGCATCTCCTTGAACCGAACCTGATCCATCAACACTGTCTGTAGAGAGGAGAAGACGAGGTTTATTGTTTATGGTGGCAGAAACAAACACAAGAGAATTCAAAAAGATATATAACTAACAGAGAGGCTTTACCCCTGATATTAACATGCTATCTGGGCGATCTAATCTCAAGTGGAGGTATAAGTGTGAACACATCCAAGACGCATTTGATATCCAGTCACTCAGACCAGATTGACAGGTGGTCTGGACTGCATGTGACCTCATTCTTTCAGCACTGTCCATTGAAGGTCCGCCTTCTCAGCTGACGTCCTGTAAGTACTAGGGATGGGTCGTGATTTCTGAATATTCAAATAGTCATTAAGTTATAAAAAACAACAACAACAACAAATAGTTCATGTGTCTATGGTTTTGTCTTTTAAAATCTATTTTCCCTTGTTTGTTTCCCTTCTTTTACCAACATTGTCGACAACATCTGTGTGGATTTTACTCTGCCTAACTGCTTTCTGACCAAGCGCCTGCCGGAATCATTTCAAGATTAATGGATAAACACCAGCTGTTGTGGCCAGACTTCAAACTGGATGTAAGTTGTAAGTTTTGCCATGTTTTATGTAGTTTTAGTGTTTACTCTGTATCTTACCCTGTCGAATTTGGCACTATTATGTTGCTTATATGACTATTCTCAACTGTGTAACATTGGGCAACAGTTAAGAGGCACTGTGAACGCTACGCCTTGTTTGACTAATCTAATCTCAATTCAATCTTTGAATGATCGTTGAATAATGCCTAGAGAATACTGAATAGCATTTCAGCTCGAAAAGCCCATCCCCGGTAAGTACACCATTTGGTTCACTGTAATGCAAATTATGTGTTTGGTCTCTCTTACATGCCAGGATGAGCAGTGGACATTTGTGACTCCAAGACTTTATAAACTTTGTTAAATGCTGCGTACAACCATTTCTTAATTATTTGGGCTTTCTTGTAAGATGCAAATATTATACATTCAGTTATTTCTTTCATTGTTTTAAAAAGCATTGTGTTCGTTAGTCCGTGTGTGTTGGCTACTACTGCCACCCACTAAAAATAACAACACATTTTACAAACTTGTGTTTATTTACATCTTTATCTTTTTTTACTATTATTCCATTTCTAGTTCTGTGTTTCTGTTACTTACCTACCCTAATTTTTATACGGTCAGCCAAAGTTTCTCACAAGACTGTACTTGTGAAACGGCTGCAGCAATTTTTTAATCACTCCTGTCTTCTTGTATAAATTCATCACTAAATTCAACTCATTAAGTTGTTTTTTACTTGGAAAAAACATTGAGTTGCTGTGAAAAGTTGGCAGGAGAAACGCTCTGTTGTGCACTGGAACGCACACTTTTCCTTTCTCTGACTCTTCTTTGTTGTCAGTCTCTTACTCAATGAACTGAGCTGATCGATCACCTATAACGCATGTTAATACCTGATATGAACGATCTCAGAGAGACACAAGGACAATTTTCAGGATTGGCAGTGTTTACCTCTGGGAAGGGGTCTGAGGCATGGTCCCACCTCAGCAGGCGTAGATAGGCATGATTATGGACATTAAGGAGGAGGAGTGAGGGAGGGTCAGATGAGGCAGCACTCGTACCATCTGCTGCGGCCTCTCTCAGGCATCTCACTGTGTCCTCAAGCCACTTCTCAGTGTAGTCTAAGGCATCTAAAGAAAAACGGTTTAATTTCATTTCCTGGATATATCAGATCCCTGTTGTCCCAGTTACTTTGCATGACATGCAACACCCATCTGTTTAAGTGCTTTAACACTAATAATAGCTTTCCATCATTTATGCACAGCAGAAGTCAACAGAAGACTGTGTAAATGACCATGTTAACTAAGAAATGTATTAATGCTCAATCAAAGGGGAGAGTTGCAGAAGTATCTAGAGGAAGTGGTAGACCATTATTAATGTCCTTACTTCACTTGACTCTAAGTGCAGAAATTGTGGCATTCAAAACATTCAGTTGTCAGTGAATTTCACTTTAATTTCATTAACCACCCTTATTTTTGTTTCATGGTGAGCCATAATGGACTAGCTGCATCACTGCAATGTTACATAAAAAGAAAACATGGCTCTATTTTTTCAGATGCCAGTCAAAGCAGCTGAACCTCTCAAGGCAAACCTGTATGTGACATGAGCTATGCAAAGTCTTTTAGCCCTGACAATCTGCATGTAGGTTTTAGATCATAATATTATCTAAATCCCAGAGTGATTCCTTACTAGGTTGTTTCTCCAGAAACTCCTGGAACTTGCTCCTCTCATACTCAACCGACTGCTGCATCAGATGAGGCCTGATGCTGCTGACGGCAAAGTTAGCCATGTCCACCTTCATCAGGTCCAGCACAGAGAATATCGCCCTTAGAAGGAGGGAGGACAGAGGAAGACGGAGACAGAAACAGATAGTTGTACGTCATGAAATCCTACACTCTCAAAAAATTCTGTAGTGGTATAAAATCAAAGCCAAACTGAGCTGCAGTTTATCTTGGTATTCACTTTCATGAAGTCTGCATTAAAGGGATAGCTGGATTATTTGAACTGGGGCTGTATGAGGTTCTTGATGATAGTCCGTGTATTAGCTACAGTAGATGGCGGTTGACACGCCCCCAGTTTGGAGCAGCAGAGAGCGAGCATTGGCATGGAAGTTAAGCAATGTACTGCAACAAACAGTATTTAAGCCACTTAAAAAAGGTCCAACTAAAAAAAAATCAATATTGTGTTAAGTGTACGCTATTTAGAATATTAATTATAAGCCAATATTGCTTTTGCCAAACCAACCAAACTCCATTGTTGTCATCAGTAATTGTATCTTGCAGAAAACAGGAGTTGATCTGTTGGTTTGTTTGTGTTATTCAGTCCCTCCAAAAAGTTGCAATCGCAATAAAAAAATTCTGTGTGACATTGCAATTTTGTCCAAACTCTGCAACTTTTCTGCAAATTTGACCAATCATCGTTGCTTCCTGCAAGTTCCACAATCACAGCAGTCCCCCAGGCAAACATCATACATGTGCGTCTTAATTAACTGACTCAATGTTTTGTTTTATTATACACTTTTTTTTTTTTTTATTTTGTCACTGATAGTGAAAAAAACACATTTGTCATTGTTATAGACATTTATCAACACTCTGTGCACTTTTATTTTATAATTTTGTGCTGTTTTGACTGAGTTTGGGCTCTTTACGAAAAGATTCTGCTTCTTTGGAAGCTTTCTTGAATACCCCCCAGTGCACTTCTTCATTTACAAATAAAGCAGATTTTGATTTTTGTAATTCAGAACCTTTTTGGTATAAGGTTAGTTAGAACACTCAGAACAGAGTGTCACTTTGTTCTCCCTGGAACAAGCTGCCTTTGAATTTTAAAATGTTTCACTTGGTCCTGCCATTTCATTTTTTTTAGAAAAGCTGCCATGAAATCGGGCATTTTATGCTGTACCAATCCCAAAAAAGGGCCCGCGAAATCCTGGAGGGACTGATTATTGTGCGAGTTTGGTGTTTTAATAGGATAGTCTGGAATAACCAAAGTCACACAATAACACAAACAAACTAACAGACTGAGGCAGCGGTAGACCAGCAACTCCTGTTTTCTGCAAGGAAAAATTACTGGTTGCACCCATGAAATTTTGGGTTGGTTTGGAGAGTGATATTTAACTTATATAATGACCATTTCCCTTCGCAAAAGGCTGCCTGACAGCAAAGTAAAGCTGTGAAAATATTCTAAACATATCATACACTTAAACTTATTCTGATGTTTTCGGTGGACCTTTTTTAAATGACTAAAATACCTTTTGTTGCTGCCTGTCTCCACAGCAGTCCATTGATTAGCTTCCATAGTTTAAATAATCAGAACTATCCCTTTAAGTGTGGGGACCAGCTAGCTCATCTCTTATTACCCTCTATGATAACATCATTCCAGAGCGAGCTGACTTCTGTGCTGTAATGCACTGGAATGAAATTACACAGCCTAAACTTAAACCATGACCAGGACCACGCAGAACTAATAATAGTCTCTTGTCTCTCGGCTTACTTGAGCAGAGGCACAATATCGGTGATCTCCTTCAGCTTATTGATGTCCTCATCTCTGCTGGGGGCGCACAGTGAGCCCATCATGCCAACGATGAACTGGGACAGTCGACTGATGTCAAGTGCTCCATTCTCAGCCTGCTGCTGGATTAGAGGCAGGTCTAGAACCTCTTCGATACGGGAGCGCAGACGGCTGTGGCCCGGCAGCAAGAAAGACAGAAGTGTCTGGATGAGCAGGAAAAGAGAAGATGATTAAAACGTAGGCGGGAAAGGAAAGACTAAGAGAATTAATAGATGTTTTATTATATTATACCCTTGAAATACATTTGCAGGATCACATCCGAGAGAAGGTGGCAGTTAAAATAAGACCACATATTTGAAAAGTTATGGGAGTCTTTCCTGAATAAAATAAAAACCTCTGTCTCACCTCTTTGATCTCAGCCAGCAGTTTGATAGCATGTCCGTACGTCGGGGGATCCTCCTTCATCTGAGCTTCTAAACAATCCCAGAATGCCTTGTGCATGATCTCCTTCACTCTGCGCTCCAAACTGTACAGGAGCACAGCAGGAACATTTTACTTCTCCAGCAAGAAAGTGCTCACTCAAAAACAAGGACTACTGTTTGTGATCAAACTCTCACCTCCCCTCAGGAAGCTCTGGAGGTTTGACTTGGAAAGCATGGTTGACCAGTATTTCATGGGCCAAAGCCATGTTGGTGACTCCTTTAGCTGTCTCCATCAGCTCCTCCACAGAAACAAATCTGGGAGGGCTGGCTGTGAGGGAGAAATTAAATTAAACAATGTGATTAAATGTGTTCTTGCAAAATGACACAAAGTGTACTTTCCAGCAAAAGCCAGAAACAAGAATGTTTATACTGATTCAGAAAACATAAAAATAAATTATAGATGCAGCGCAGCAATGGTCGGGGCCGGGCAATTTTAGGCAAAATTAGGCAATTCTGAGCAACAAGCAGAGTGTAGGAAGATGAAAAAAAGTGGCATTCTAATGTGCATTTTACATCAACTGAGGTTTGAACTCACAATTTCTGAGACTGAGGTCCGTCTTCTATCTCACTGAGCTAATTGGCAAGTGACAGTTCACGTGTGGCTTCACAAATTGACTAAGCCAAGCATCCGGGTGCCAGACAGTAGCCATGCACATTTCAAAGTGAAAGTTCCAAAGCTGTAGCACATATGGTTGATTTGTTATGAATTTTCAAAGTTTTGAAATTTAGAGGCTTGCTGTAGTGCCACCATCAGGACATTTGTCTTGTGTTTTCAGCTGAGGCAATCTGGACCTTTGTGCAAAGTTTGGTGATTTTTCGCGCATGGGAAGTGGGATTTCTTCGGAAGAAAGAAGAAAGAAGAAACGGTAATTTCATGACAGTCTCTGCGGTGAGCTGACCATGATGTGAGATTGTTTTCACAACTGGATTTTAGCTCATTTGGTTCAGACCGAAGTGAAAAATGATCATCAGTGCATCATCAGGACCAACGTGAGGAAATCCAACCTGTAACTGACAGAAGTTTCTGCAGCACTTATCAAATCTGACTGTATAAAGACAATGAAAAGGAGGCATCTTGTACACTGTTGACTCAGGACTTATTACTCTGGGATCTCGGACACACACTTTTAATGGACTTATGGACAAAGTGCATGGAGCAGGATGTAGGGCTGCACAATTTGGTAAAAAGAAAAAAATCATGATGAAAAAATAATTTTGACTACAATTGTGCAATACGATTAGCGGAAATCAGTTTTGCGTTACAATTTTCATGTTCACTGAAAAAAAAAAAGATTAAAATCATGATGAAGTGATATTTATTGAGGTCTGTACCAAATAAACATGTTTTCTTTCATCTGGACAACAAGATTTTTAAGCCAGGTCATCTATGCACTTGACCATACTGCGATTTTATTGCAGTTGTGAGTAATTGTGCAGCCCTGGTAGGATACAAGCACAGCAGTTTCAACAACTTTTGACCTGTTAATCAGTGAAAATATCTGCGCTGATATACATGTTTTCTAAATGATCTGTCAAATACCCTCACACAAAAAGTAGCTACTGAGCCTCGATACCCTTTCCTCTTTATTTCTGTAATGTAAGCTAAGAAATGCACATTTGTTCGCCTTATGATTATCTTGATCTTGCAGAAATTGTGAATGTGTCATTCCCCTGTTGCCTCCAGACTCAAGTGCTTCATGTAACGTGCTTGATATAAGCACACCAAGGCAGTTTCAGATTAAAGGATAAAAGGATAAAGATAAAGGGCACAATAGTGTTTCCGTAAAAAAGCCTTAATGCCAGTGGTTCCCAAACTTATTCTAGCTCACCCCAATAGCGGTGTGCCAGATCATATTCTTCTTGACGTATTGTCACAACGTTTTTCATGATAACAACAATTCATATCATGATAATGGCTATATTATGACTTGTTGACAGAATGATGTCACACTGCTACAAACAGCAACAACAAGCGCAGCTGAAAGTGAAAGTAACATTGCTACCAGCTCTTCCATGGAGGAGTTAATTCCATAAAAGGGGAGCAAATTCAGTAGTTTAGAAAGTGGTTCGGTTACAAAGGACCAGACGTACAACAAACCACAGTAAAATGTAAAAGTGCAAGAAGACTACAAAACCAAAAGGGGGTAGTACAACAAACTAATTTCTCCACCCCAAGCAAAAGCACATGACTGAGTACAAGGAGAGACAAAAATCCTGTGAGGAGAGCTCAGCAGTTATTCTGAACTCTAAACCAAAAATATTTATCAGTATTTTGCCAAATCCTCAAGAATATCATTATCACAGAATACCCTGAAATACTGTGATATTAGTTTAGGACCATATTATACACCCCTATGGGCCCATTCACAGGCTGAAAAAATCATATTCATTTAACTTTTTTTCACTAAATATTTCTTTCCTGGTCATCAATACGCCCATCCAGGAGGTCCAATCCTCCCAATTTAGAAACCACAGCTTTAGATTAAGTTTTTGTCAGAATTTTCAACAAAGATGCCCCACCTTTGAGTTAGATAGACAGGGTAAATCCTGATTATTGTATATGTGACCATAAAGTTGACCTTTACTTTACTGTAAAATGCAAAAAGCCAATTATTTAAAGTGAATATGTCAAGGAAACAGCAGCAACACTTCAAGTGCTTTGCTGAAAGTCTTTAGTTGCACATATTGCCACCAACTACAACAACTCCTCATTAGCTGTCAGGTCAGAGCGTACCACATCGAAGGGACAAAGAGATGAGAATTCGAGGAGCTGTGTTGGTTAAGATCTTGTAAAGCAACAATAGATGTGTGTTCTGAGTTTGTCACACCGCAGAAAAATGTGTTATTAAACACAAGGCCAAATTTGAATGATTAAAAAAATTATTGGGAGCGGGGAGGCAGTGTCATGCATGTGAGTGTTGGGGGACCATATAGCTCCAGCACATCACTGAGCCATGTTTCAGGTCCACCCAAAAAATCCTGGACACAGAAATTCTGAAAGACAATATACTGATCTAATCCCAGAATTCACTACTACTCAGTTCTCCGCGTTTTAACATGTTTTCAGCCACTGTGTTTAAACATGTATAATGTGCTTAGAGGAAAAACTTTCTCTTCCTTTACAGGGGACGAGCACTACAGAGACAGGAAGAGTTTATTTGCCAACCCCTGAAGGAACGTGCTTATGAGGCTGCCACATTCCCTCACATGAATGCTTCTTCCCCTCTATACAAAAGGATGGTTGTTCGTGTTCAGGTTTAAGTCCACGTGTTTGTGCTTATAAAGAACTGCTGAGGAGATACTGAAGAACTGAGGGAGCAGACTGAAGCCAAGAACTTGAAAGCTTTGCTCCGCAGGCCAAGATCTAAAATACACAGAGGCCACTGGTAACAGTAGGTTGGACATCCTAAACTCAAATTTGTCAATTTAAGTAGACTTTGTCTTGAAGTGTTTCATCCCCCGTACTCAAATTAAACAAGTAGGATCAGACATACATGGTCCCTGTCTTTGATCAGGTGTGTTACTCTGTGTAGCTGGAGTTCCCCTCTGAGTTCAACCCGTTTCTCACCTTGAGGAGCGCTCCCTCTGTGCGGACTGGGAGTATTTGCCCGGACCCTCTTTCTCACCGTCTCTTCAGAAGCATCCTGTGTCCTCTCCTCCTTCGACTCCTTGTCTCCTCCACCCTCTGGGTGGTCTGTCTCCTTTGGCATGTTAAAGTCTGCGAAAAAACAGATGATGTTTTATGATTCAAGTTGCAATCAACATTCATTCATCGCTGTAAAGTAGAGCCTGACTGGTACTGGATATTCTGGGGCCAGTGCGGATATTAGAGCCAGTGTTCTACATAAATTTAAAATCCAAATTGACATCAGGGCACTGAAACAGATTGGCAAGAATTCAGGAAACAATACAGGGGTTACAATTCAATATATTGGGATATATTGCAATACTGTCAGCAAGATGATATATTGCTATTTTTTAAATCCAGACAACTGTCATTGTACAAAGAACAAACCACGTGTATAACATTTGAGCTAAAAAAGTTTACTTTTTTATGCAATCAGAGCAGGGAAGATAGATAACAGCACTACTAACAGTTGGGTTTAAACAACACAAAATTAACCACTGCCACAAATCTTTGCAGCTATCACAATATCATGATACATTGTTTAGAAGACTGATACAGCAACTAACGATTACTTTCATGGTCAATTAATTGGTCAATTAATTTAACGATTAATCAGTAAATAGCTGTTTGTTTCAAAATGTCAGAAAACGGTGAGAAATGTAAAACAATGTTTCCCAAAGCCTAAGATCATGTCCTAAAATGTCTTGTTTTAGTCACAACCCAAAGACATCCTGTTTACTGTCACAGAGAATCAGGAAAACATTCACATTTAAGAAGCTGCAATCAGAAAATTTTGACAACTTTTTCTTAAAACTTTACTCAAACCGATTAATTGATTTTCCAAATAGTTTGCAATTAATTTAATATTCGATTGATAATCAATTAATCTTTGCAGCTGACATTTTCAATATTTTCTTACATATCAAGACTCTACTACAAAGAGTAGAAAGCCAGTGATTGTAGTACATGTGACATACAGTGTGTGTTACATGTATCCGTGTCAGTGATTTTTCAAGCTCCACATACAGTATTGCTACATCAGTGAACGGTATTTATGATGTGATGGGACTTCGTGTTACAGTAGAAGCAGAAGAAGAAGAGATGCAGGTTCCTTGTTGTGATCTCCAGATGATGACATCACCTACATTAGTGACGGGGGGGTGAGAGGGGGGGGGGCAGACTGAACACATACGACAGAGGAGGTAAACAGAACAAAGCCTCAAGGTGCTGTGGCTACCATTACAGTCCAATCTGAGGTAACATTACTAACCTTGTAGCCGACCGAGGAAAGAGAAGGGTTAGCTTAAGTCAGCGTGAACAAGACTCTTTGTCAACAACAACAACAACAACAAAGCCTTATGACACAGCTGCTCCGTCATAACCCGGTCATAGCGGAATTACAAATGTTTCACAACTTCAC
>JAJHUR010119817.1:0-50310 GCA_027495735.1 Lutjanus campechanus
TAGATTATTGACTGATCTGTATAATCAAATTATAGACCTAACAAAACAAAATCAGAGAAAGCAACACATCCTAATGTATGTATTTGGTTCAAGTTAATATTTTGAGTTTATTGAACTTAGACGTTTTCCCAAGTTCACTTAACTTAATTCAATTGATTTCACAATTTCAAATCTGTCATATAATCAAATTATTGAACTAACAAAATGTCACATCTCAGTGTGCTCTCACCTGGAGTGGATATCCGCATCTTATTGTGGAGTTTAGGTGAGTATGACGGGCTCATCCAGGATCCGGGGCTGGAGTAGAGGGTAGCAGAGTTGTAGTCCTGCGGCCCCGTCATGTACGAGCTGTAGGGACTCAGCATGTGTGGGTGGGACGATGGAGTATACACGCTCCCAGCGGCGGGGGTCAGATTCAGAAAACTGCTGCTGGCCCCAGACCCCCCCAGTGGGCTCAGGCGCTCGGCCTTCAGGGCCTCCTGAAGCCGGGGGCTCTCCCTGCCCTCTCTGCTCGGGGACGAGTATCCATCTCTAGAGGTGTTGGTGAAGGAGGAGGTGATGCCAGGGGTGTAGAGGGAGGTCGGGGTGTGTGAGTGCAGCGGGGTCTTGGTGAGGGGGCTGCCACTCCAGGTGGAGGCTGAGGACGTGTAGGGCGAGCTCAGAGAGTGGCTGCCCGGCCCGTCCAGCAGCTGGAGATTGCTGAGTAGGCTCGGTGAGGTGAAGACCTGCCGGACTTTAGAAAGACATAAAACATAAAGTCAGATTGTGATTCAGAGGGTGGATAAGAAGAAAGATTTGATGGGTGGGGGCACTGACCCGAGCTGTGTCTGTAGGTGGATGGCACTCGGCTGTGGCTTGGGTTGGAGAAAAAGGAGGGTAAGCTGGCGTAGTCTGCGTCCTGGCTGGAGAAAAAGGCCTCTCCTTCTTCTCCAGGAGGCAGCAGACCGGACTCAGAGGAGAAACTAGCCAGAGGGTCTGAGCTGAGCAGAGACGGAGACACCCAGTGGGACTGCTCTGACGAATCCTCCATGCTGACGGAACAAACCTCAACCTACAGCACCACCACAGCAGGGACGTCAGAAATCTACAGCGCCTTTGAGATTTGTGTCTATATCAAACACATTATCTGTATCTGTATCTGTTAAACAAACAAAATGACCTGTCTCTGTATCTGTATTCGGATAGATATGAGAGAAGTGGGTGTGGTTAATACTGTAAGTCACGTCAAAAAAACAAAAAAACAAACAAAAACAAAAAACCAGGCAAATGTTGCATTTTCTGACCTAATATTTATTGGCAATGCATTTGTTGGGCCTTCGATACATCAAGTTGATTTAACATTGGGATATAATTGACTTAAAATATATTTCCAAACCTTATTCATATCTTTTTTATTTTTCACTTTAATTTAAGTTTTATGAACTGAACCCCACCACCACCGGCCCTCTTAAATGGGCACGTTGAGCAAAAAGAAACTGAAAAATAATGTTTTATAAATCAAAAAGATGCTGTTTTGCATTAGAAAATGAACTCTTTAGAGTAAATATACAAAAATATGACACTGCATTCATGATTCTTCATGTTATTCTTACTGAAGTTCACAATTCTATAATATTATATATATAATTAATGTTAGAATGATATTATAATATTAAAATTTAGTACTTGTGTAAAAATGTACTCAGATAAAAGCAAAAAAAAAAAAGTTGTAGTAACATTACTGTGTTACAATTTGGAAATGATTTCTTCCTGAGTAAAAATTAGCAACTTTGGGTAAAATAAATATGTTTCCACTGCACTGTTTTGTGTATCATATGTTAGAAATATCATCGTCTTAGCATTTTTTGAAAGCACCAATAATCTGCAATATTGTTGCTATATTGATATCGAAGTAATTGCTCAAAAATATTGTGATATTTGATTTTGTTCATATCCCGCAGCATTAACAATATCTAATTTTATAGAAAATGTGTATATTGAGATATACATTGTATAACATGAAACAAGACTGAGATATTTCTAAGTCATATCACCCAACCCTACTGTCATGATCATTTTTCAGAAGCTGACAGCTGAAGTTTGAAGTATTGTGCACAACAGTTTCTGATTTACTGTAACTTTGATTGAAGCAGTTATCACATTATCACCTCACTCTTGACTTCATAACAGCTAATCTAACTTGAAGTTATCAGGGACGAGATCGCTCGACAGCAGGCTTCTTCAAACTTCCTTTTCTAGGAAAGGGAAGTTTACTGAAACAGCAGCTGAAAGTAAAAAACTAAAAATAAATAGGTCTATAATTGTAGTGATGCAGCCAGTGACCAAACGGTTACGAGGTGGCCTTTGTACAAGGTGTGCCAGTTAAAAGAATGCAAAAGATATGTCCTCAGGGACGCCCTCCAGCGCAAACAGCACAACACGCCAACAGCTGAGCTGTGTTTGAAGGCGGATTTTCTAAGTGAAAGTGTCAGCAGAAACCTCTTTCACACTGCACTGTAAAACATCATACCCAAATTTAGTGGAATCAACAATTGACATAAATATTCAAGTTTTAATTATTCAAGTTAATTAAACTTAAAAGTTCTATTTATTTTCAGAGCACTTCAGATACATATGAGTTATTTTAACTTGAAGTCTTTTGATTTGAAATGATGAGTTGAATGAATGTACTGTTAATGAGACCAATTGACTCAATAAATTAAATTTCTAAAGAAACATGATATCAACAAGCTTCCCAGCATGAATTGTTTGAGAGTTACAACTCTCCTGAGACCCATCTTTTTCATAGTTTAATATTAAGTTTAACAGAAAGTGTTTCAGTTTCAGTCATGTTATGAGTTTAAAGGAGCCCGTACACAAACTTAGATAACTAAGCAAAGCACCTAGTTTATTTTTGCAGTGCATGCATTGATGAATATGTGTTTTTCAAGTGTGTGCGGTGTTCTTAGCATGTAACTGTAACTGTTCAGTGGTGCTGTTTTTGAAAAAAATTATATTTTTACTCAAGACTAACTCTGAGTTGTTGATTAACTTTTGAGAGACAGTAAGTCAATTTGCTGCTCTTGAAAGAAACAAAACTATTGATGCTTTAAAAAAAAAAAACTGATGTAACTTGCGAGAGAATTGAGAATAGCAATAACAGACAAGGCCACTCTCGCTCCGTATCTTTAGAGGAAGGAGAAGAGGCTGATAATGTCTGATAAAGTCTGAGAAAATCTGATAGACAGTATTATTATAAGGCTAAATATATCCAGCTACACCGACACAACATGACAATATAATCTCATCTGATTAATAGAAATCTGTTTGGCTAGAAATTTAAAACACATCAGAGTAAGACAGCGTGTTGTGGGGAGTCGATCAGATGAGAAACACTGAGGAATTAACGCTGACATTCAGAGAGATTGAATAATTTTAAACTAAACAGCTTTTCAGATATAAATGTAACTCAAAAAGATAATAATCAGCTAATCAACGATTAATTATTATTGGTATAGCATCAAATGTTAACCGAGTTATCTCGGGGCACTTTTCATGCAGACCGTACTCTTTATAAACCCAATGGTTCCCACCAAGAGCAAGCACTGAGGTGACAGGAGTGATGAAAAACTTACATAAATATAGAGGCAATGTACATATATTCAACTGAATATTAATTCATCTGACCTCACATCACCTGAAAAGCATGACTGGTGCAAATTGATGGGATCGCTCAGTTACACAGGCCCATAGTGAGTATGATAAAAAAAAATCTATTTAAAGTAATAATAATAATAATAAATAAAGCACTCAAGTTTAAGATAAACTGTTGATTTAATTGAGAAGGAAACTCCAAAGCAAAGTCTTCACCTCTCATATCTCTACAATTCAGGGTCAATCAAGCAGTAAATGGCCTGTGGTGATATTAAATCTCACCAGTGAAAGTTTCAAATGCATAAATACACCCCCCTATGCCAGATATTCTTCGATAAAAATCAACTTAATTATAATATACAACCTTATATAATAAGACAGAACAAGACCAGCGGGAGAGAAAAGAGCAGAGGGGTCACCTACCTGAGTGGACGCCACAGATGATGAGCGAAGTGAGCAGCAAGGTTAAAATTATAGCCAGGTGGAGGGCGGTACAGCTCGCGTGTCTACCTCAGTACAGGCTGAAGGCTACAAGAACTACTTCTCCAACCAGCAGCAAAGTTTAGGGCTCAGAGACAGTCCGTGGGAGGGGTTGGGGACAACTTTTTTTGAAAGACACACCTCTTGTATTGAAAAAAAAAAAACTTGTACAGTATGAGGGCAGATGTGTCATATTTACAACTAAAAATGTAAAATTATGTCAGACTGTGTAATTTATCTACAGATAGCACAAGTAGTGTTTGTCTTATCAAAGGGTTTTAGCATCTGAAGCAAGAGGGAAAGGTGAAGGTGTCAGCTTTAAATCTTGGTTCCTCTTCCTTTATGGTCGTGTGTGTGCTGCTGGTAGTGTAGTATTGATAAGATGTTTCTGTCTCTACAGTGAAGGCACCACATAAAAAAACACTGAACCATTATGAAACAATTCAAAACTAAGTTGATCATAGACACACACACACATAAATGTAACATAAAGGGCATCATGCAGCAGTCACAGGCTGCACTGAGCCTGCAGGATGGGAGCTTTTTTTGTCTGTTGATGAAATGTGCATACAGCCCCTGATAAGGCCGAGCCCACATGGAAAAGAGTCGACAGACATTTGAACAAAGCAAATATAAAATGCAAAGACTCAATTTCTTTGTGGTCCAGCAAAGCTTAGAATGGAACACAGTAATGCAAATCGGGGAAGGAGCTGCAATCATGGGGGAGAGATATGGTCTGGACACGGCCTGGCTGTGCACAAGCCCGACACTGTCCCAGTCATTTGATAGTCAAAGCAGCTCCCCAACTTTCCTCTCTCTTTGTTCATTTACAGTTTTCAGGGAAATCAGGGGAGGAAAACAGTTGGGAAGAATCGAGGCCTTTTCAAAACTCGCAACACTGGGCCTTTTCTGCCACTTAAGAATCCGCAGCAGTTAAATTGAAATTATATCCTCATAAGGCAGATAAAGTGCATCTGTTAGGCCAGATGCAAATCATGCTAACTGTGGGGCAAAAACATGCAATTGAATCACCTGTTTCCCTAAACTTTTCGCTCTTTCTACAGTTGCTTGGCTTGAAATTCTCATCGTGTGCCAACAGAAACAAACAGTAAAGAATACAGTAAAAGGTCAGCGAGGTCACAGCTTGCAAACAGCTCCACAGAAGATTTGAGCAGAGAGGTTGTCAGGAAACACAGAGCCGTACGGAGCTGCTATTGAGGACACCGAGGTCATGTCCATTGTATATGGGAGGAATGTCGGGTATTTAGAAACTTGTTACATGAATTAAGTTAATTTTCTAGTGGAAATTAGGTGTGGAAGTAGTCTGTTAGTGTAATGATCACTTATGATATGAGCTTTTATTTTGAAATTTAGGCTTCTTTATGTCAAATCATTATGGATTACAATCATACAGTTATTTTTGAGAGGGTTTGGTTACAACATTTACATATAAATAAGATATTTAATTACTTCTGAAGTCATATTAAACTGTATATATATATCACAAATAACATAATATAAACAACTGTTTCATTGTTTCATCTTTTTTTTTTTCAACCAAACCAGGCAGACGTCTTATCTATAAATGCTTTATCCAAGATTCATGACCACAGTATTTCTAAAATTGTGGCTATGGTGCGATTCTTCACCCCCTTCATGACCAATTTGAATGTGTTCCCACTGGATGTATTTACTGCATGATTGCAGTGAGATGGTTGGAAAGGCTCTGCTAATCTAAATAGAAGAGTGTCAGTGTTTGCACTACTATTTCATATCAGAGAAAAATGGGAGATAACCCTGTATGACACTGCAACAATACTTATTATTTAATCAATAAAATACTTATTATTTAACCAGTAACAATTATTATTATTTCATTATTAATACTAATGCTAGTTATTTTCCATGCTGTTTAGATATGGGCTCATTGTTGTCTCACTAAGCAGGTCAGGTAAACTGAAATCTCTTGAAATCTCTAATTGCCTGCACGTGTAAATGTGAATGTGACAGACTGTCAAGCTGTGCAGGATGTAGCCAGCCTCTCTCCCAGTGCATGCTGGGTAAGCTCCAGCTTGCTACAAGAAGTGAAATAAATGGAAAGACAGTTGGTGATGCTAATTTTTTGTAATATTTCTGTAATACTCATAAGTATGTTTTCATCGGTGTATAATCACCTGAAAATAAGAATTGTTGTGTTTTTGTTGTGTTAGAATGAGCTGATCATATCTCTATAGATGGGTCCTCTCACATGAAAGGCACCGTGTTGCACCGCCGTGTTTCTATAGTAGCCCAGAATGGACAAACCAAATGCTGGCTTTAGATAGTGTTATAGTCTTGGTCCTACTGTAAGACCACTTTTTGAAGGTGGACTCACCTTCAAGACCTGTCAAGACCATACAGCGGTATCACTAAACTGCCCGTGTATTGTTCAATTTATATTAACATAATTTCTGTAATTGGACATAAAACTTCCGGCTTCAAATGCAACCAATTACTTGATTCTTTTGAAGTTTTTGTCGCTGTTTATGGCTGTCCCCTTTCCACGCCACCTCTTCACGCGTTTTCCAAGAAAGTGAAGAAATTCTGCAGCTAGCTAAGGTATGTTTTTGTTTGTGATAAACAATGGTGAGACAGGTCACATATAGCTTTGTATCTAATAATAAAGTTATGTTACATTATGTTCAAGTTATTTGTTTGTGTCTGCACCAAAAGTGGTGCAGCTGGTGAGTGTCCTAGGAGAGACTACTGGCAGCTATGGATGTGGTTTTAGCGAGAAGGGTGAATGGAAGCGACTCATCTCGAACAACCAATGGCGGCTCCTGAAGATGTTAGTGTAGATACTGCGATAGCACTGAAGGATTTTCAATGGAAAAGATGTTTTCACTCCTCTCACGACCGTCTTTGACAAGAGTTTGATCTGACTGGTTGAAGTTAGCCCGTGTTAGACGTGATAGACAGATGGTTCATTCAATCACCTGCCAAGTTTTTTTTTTTTTGAAAGTGCCTGCCCTTTTCCAAACAGTTTCTACCCTCCCAGATGCTTCTGTGTAAGAAACCATCTGGTATGTCAGGTTAACTACATAGACACTCACACTTAACTATATTAGTGCTTTTCCGTGATACACTTTACTTTGGACCACAACTCATGTTGATGTGTTTTGTCTATGTCTTTAACATTTGTGTTGTCCCGGGCGGTCTGGCTGCGTTGCTCTTTGCATGCAAAGCAATTGCCCTCTGAGATCATAACAGATTTGAACTTGAACTTGAGGGGGTGAACGGCAATGAGCTGAACTGCTCATGGAGCACACCGATCCGTGTGAATAAAAGTGATATTTTGATGGTGTCAGTCCGTGTGAAGAGTGATATTATGAGAGTAAGAGTGAAATGAGGTCTCGGCGGTGGCAGCATGGACAGCTGGGCAGGGATGTGGCTGCTGCCGCAGCGTGAGCGGGCTGCTCTGCTCTGATAAGAGGTTATCAAGATGAAAGGAGGAGGCCAGGAATTACAGGCCCGCCGCCGCCGCCACTGCCACTGCCACTGCCACTGCCACTGCCACTCACTGTCATACAGCAGCACGGACGTACACAGACACACCTACAGGACATTGCAGCATGTCTGTGGTCGTGCCATGTAGCTCACACACATGCAGAAACAGACACACACACACAACATGCCTGCTTTGTTGACAGTATCTTGACAGAAGCAGTTGGAGCTGACACTGGAGCATCTTGTTGGACAGTTGGGAGGTTGCGTTGTAGCCGGGGGGACGGATGGTGTTGTGTGTCACCAGTGGACTTTGGGGACAGCTCTCTAATTCCCAAGAAGCAAGCTTCTGTGTAGGCGGTGGTCTTATCTCTGCCACACAGGGCTGCAGCGACATACCCAGGAGAACACACACACACACACACACACACACACACACACACACACACACTGTCCTCGCCATCGTTTTACTTCTTTTTCTCATCAGTAACATTTTCAGTCAACATAGAGTAACTAGAATCCATCCCAGCTTTCTTATCACATGTCTCTGGTGTACACGTGATGTTTTGTGTATCAGGCAGTGTATGAGTGTGTGTGTCTCTGAAATGACTAAAAAAGTCGGATGGTTGAGTGGTGCCACTCACTGTGATATAACTTTTTATGTTGCCGATTTTGTGTAATCTCAGTACTCTGCTGCACTTCTGATCGTCCCTACAGGACACAGATATGCAAAATTATGTAAGCACCTCAATGTATGTGTGTGCATGCCGTGTTTTTCTCTCCTTTTTGACTTTTGTGTTAATTTGTTTCAGTGCAGCACCCACCGAGAATCATTATTTGTATGTTACGTATAATGTATCACATTTCTTTATGTCCATGTCTTTGCTTGTCATTCTTTATGGTATTTTTTTTTTACTTTTTCATTCACTTTTTCACTTGTAATTCCCTTGAAGTACCTTTAAAGGTACAGTTTACCTCAAAATCAAAAATACATATTTTTCCCTTGGCCTGTATTGCTATTTATTCATCTAAATTGTTTTGGAGTGAGTTGCAGAGTTTTGGAGATATCGAGCATAGGCCCGGCAAACCCAGTACGTCCCTGCAGCGCTGCGATTGTGACGACTCGTGTGGCTTTGCGACGACGTTGCTACAACATTACAGTTGCAATGTTAAAATTTGTTACATTGCTGCTACTTCACTAAAACATCACAACATCTCCAAAAAGTGATGGAAATGTTGGGACAACATTCCTGCGATGGTTAAAATGGCGTGCTGGTGATGACGTTTCAGCTACAATCCTGCAACAACTTTGTGTTAGGAGGGCGAGACGTCTGCCTTCTCTCCAGTATAATGGAACTAGATGGCGCTCTGCTTGTGGTTCCATTATATCTCCATGTCTGATATCTCACACCAAAACAATCTAGACCAAAGGAAAAAGATATATTTTTGATTTTGAGGTGAACTGTCCCTTTAAGGTTGTTAAAATCATCTTATTCCACTTAATCTGTGTCATATACTGCATGTTTATATTATCTGGTTCCATCTCTTCAATGAAGCTACACGACGTTAACATTGAGTGAAATATTCAAACTGTGTTACATCAGATGGAAATATTCTAGTTGACACATACGTCATTTTATAAACATTTCCGCAAAATTCACTTTGTGACATTTTGTTTCTTTGAAACCTAATTCACAGTTCTGTTGGTTTAAACACCATCTGGCTGCACAGGATGACTCAATATTAGTATAGGATGTCCGGTGGTATACACGGTAAATATGAAACTTACGGAACTTTCACACACACACACACACACACACACACACACACACTCACACACACACATATATATATTTTTTAAGGTTTTAATGGGAAATTTGTTTGTTGTTATATTAAAATTTTTAAAAGGAAGCATTTCATGAAGGCAAATTAATTTAAACTTGTTACTCATTACTCTGATTAAGAGGAGAAGCTGAAACACAATGCAAAATGTAAATAAATGTGAGTATTTGAACTGTTGCTCCCTGCTAACATAGCTTCACATTCAGTTGAAACCCCACAGTGAATGAACACACAATGAATCACTAGACACAATGTAGATAACACCACCTGACGGCTCCAACAGAGAGGAAACTCTGTTAGGAAGGTGAATCACCTGAGGCCTATACTGCCCCCTAGTGGTGAATTGAGACACTATCCTATATAATTTAGAGTAGACTGACATGTTCATAGATTTTTTTGATTATTTCAGAAAAAAATATTTATTTCAAATAGATGTGCACTAGAAGACTTTTACAGAACTGCCTTTTCTGAGAGCAACACTGTGGCTCATTTTCCTGTTTTTATTTCTGCAGCACAATCACTTACTTCTGCCTTAAGAAGGAAAGTTGACCTAATTTCTAACAACCCTTCTCAACTGTATGGTGAATTTGAACTTTTCCCCCCAGGAAGATGTTACAGATGAACAATGGCAAATAGAAAACATCTGCAATAAATCAAGTGCTGTCAAGGTTATTAATGAAAATAGGATCTGATAGACTGGGATATAGGTTGGTGCTCCTGACTTCACCACAGCAGGTGAATGTGACATGGTGCATAATGGAGACTTGTGTATTCTGAGTTGTATTTTTCAGAATGCTGAGATGATATGTGTATTGTTATTTTGTGAGTTGTATTTTTAATGATTGTATATGGTGAAATGATATATGGTTGTATGCATTGCATATTGTTTATGTTTTATGGTGAAGCTGAAGGCAAATTTCTATGGTTTCACATTGTGGGGGCATTCATTTTTTATATTCTCCCCTTTGAAAAATGATTTCCTATTGCTTCTTTAGACTTTTATTGTGAAATCATCTGTGTCCTCTTACTGTGACTCAGGACAGAGGTCATCTATGTGCCAACAACTGTGACATGGTGCCTTCAAAGACTATTTAAAAAAAAACAAAACTGAAATTACAAATAGAGAGGACATGACCAAGTGCAGGGCTCTGGTCGTCTTGAACACTTTCCTCCCTGAAATAAAACATTAACCACCATGCTAGTTTGACTGCAAACATTGAGGACACTGATATTTCTCTGATTTTGGGTGGCATTTTTTTAGGAACACAAAGAGAACAATAAGGGCTCACTATTTCTTTACAAGAGCTGTATTCTTGGCATTGCAGAAAGGGCTTCGAAACAGCCTTTCATTTTTGAAAATATATTTTATGTAAAATAGTTGAACAGTTATTTAAATAAAATATAATCATCATCATCATCATCAGCAACAACAACAACAACAACAACAACAACAACAACAACAACAATAATAATAATAATAATAATAATAATAATAATAATAATAAAAAGGGAGGACTTGGTGACCTAGATTCGGGTTTCATGGCCTCAGTATTTCTAACATCCTATTTATGACCGTAATTAAAATACTTGTAAGGTAAAATTACGAGGTGCACTTGAACGCAGCAGCAGCTGAATCACCGGTGGAAACAAACCTCAACAGACGTGAACATGAATGACGAGAAAAGTCCGGTTACACTGAAAATAATCCTCATAGGAAACTCTGGGTAACTTAAACTAACTTCTTTTTATACTCCTATTTCACTGGTTTAGATAAAAAAAAAAAATGGATTTGCTGCTCCGTCGACATTTGTTTCACTTTCATTTTAAAGCTCTGATTTATTGTAAATCCTGGATATGGATATTTTCACAAAGTCTAAAAGTTGACAGAGAAACAGAGCAGTGAGATAGAAGATGAATGAAATGTAATTATTTATCATTTCTGCTGGACATTAACGCTTTGACTCTACTTTTTTTTGCTTCACGCTCACTGCTGTCATATATACTTTTATCACAGCAGCCACGTAGACGTGAAATGGTAAACACGTGTGTTACTAATGATACTAATGAAGGTTCAGTCCCATTCCGGTCAAACAGAGTGTGGATGCTGCTGAAAGGCTCTGCTACACGAAATAGAACGGGACATTAATTAGTGTCATTGGCAACGCTTGTGTTTAATGTTACCATTTCATATCAATATGGCTGCCCTGAAAAAGTCTATTGTCACTTTTACCTCTGTCACCTGGTCTTTGTTTGTCTATAATGCGTTGTCTGTATATGTCCTGTGTAATTTTAAGTTATTTGAATTGAACTGAACTGGAGGAGACAGAGATTTGAGTGTGTTGTACCTTTACCTGCTGTGTGTGTATTTACACAGGGTGGGAAAATCCTCCTTCATGAACAGGTATGTGAATCACCGCTTCACCAACATGTACCGGAGCACTGTAGGGACGGACTTCCTGTCCAAAACAGTCAACATAGCCGGGGACACGGTCACCCTGCAGGTAACCCGCCCTCACCCAGTCCACCTGTGAAACACAGCCGCAAACACACATGGAGGATGAACAGAGCACTAACACTTACCTCCCTCAGATCTGGGACACAGCGGGGACAGAGAGGTTCCAGTCTCTGGGGACACCTCTGTACAGAGGAGCCCACTGCTGCATGCTGGTGTTTGATGTCACATCCAGAGAAAGTTTCTCTGCCCTGGACGGGTGGAGGAAGGAGTTTCTAATCCAGGGGGAACCTGAGGACCCATCTGACTTCCCCTTCATTGTGCTGGGAAACAAGACTGACCTGAGCGACCGGGAGGTCAGTGAAGAGGACATCCTGTCATTAAGAATTAATGAGTGTAAAATAGTGAACCACAGATATATCACTTTACCATACCTTTATAATGTGGTGATTAATTAGGTGGTAAAGCCTTTATAAATCATTAATAACCTGTTGTAACACATTAGATACAAAGGGCAACAGTGACTAGTTGATTGCCAAATAGTGAGCCTACATTTATCTGTATTGTTAAACCTCAGATCCCATTGCCTACTGAGCATACTTTGACTTCTCCATCAGCAGCATTTATACCTCCCAGCTACGTCATATCTGCTATTAAGTTACTGGTATTTAACCACTCTCAGCATACCTTAATAGTCAACAAGTTTCATTTGGCATCAGATGAATATATCAAATTACAACATTCATACACTAAGGCTTTGGCAATTGTTTACCTTGACATTTTGGACAGTTTGTCAGAACAAAAGAAGACACCTGAATACACTGGCTTGGGATTTAGGACACTTTAACAGGCACTTTTCAAAATTTTATAGATTCAAAGATTCAGTAATTAATTGAAAAAAGAGATGGCAGATGAATCAATAATGAAAATAATTGTATACGTCCTTGTTAGCCAATGTTCTATCCAGGTAATAACCATTTTTAAAGTGTTATTCACCCAACTAATGTTGACAAAAAGTACAGATACTTTTTTGATACCATGTCTTGAAAACAACACAATCTCTGTTAAACATTTTATAGTATAAAAAGTACCAAAGCTAGAAAAAGTTCAGTCTAAAGAAATGAAATTTTGTGTGCCTGGGACAATGTTTTCTTTTTGCTATGGTATCAAAAGAGGCATTGAGTAGTTCTTTTTAAAATAAGAGCAGTGTATCGAAGTTGAAAATTCTGGTTTTGTGACAATCAAAGACCTATACACACTCTCTGCATCCCGCTAACTAAAAGGCAAATTTCACAAACTGTGAGCTGGTCTTTTAAGTCTTGCCATTTCAAAAGCAGCTGTACACAACACTTGGCTGTCAGAATGTTGAAAATGTTCAAGGAAAAGGAAAAGTTTATCTTTTATATTGACAAGAGTGGAAGTATTTACCTCCCACACTGCTTTTCACCATACATTTCTACAGAACTAATTGTTTACATCTTTAATTCAATTTAATTCACCAAATTTGTCATTTATTCCACATACTGTGCTCTCTGCTGCCATGTCATACCGTACACTGCTTGCTGTTTGTGTTAGGATTATTGTATTATATTTTCCTGGCAGGTGTCTGGCAGACAGGCCAAGCAGTGGTGTGAAGAGATCGGAGCAGAATACTTTGAAGGAAGCGCGAAACAGGATCAAAATGTGGAAGAGCCGTTCCTGAGAGTGGCTCAGAGCGGCCTACAACAGGTGATTTCACCATCTTTTTTTAAATTTTTTTTAAATCTTTCTAGTGAAAAGAAGAAAGACACAAGTCTCTCTATGTTTAACATGTTTATTTTTTGATGATAAAAGATACATTACTCCCTACAGTACAAAAAACACACATTGGAAAATACAGGACATTTCCAGATAACCTGCAAACAGCCGAGAGAAACTCGCAACACCTGTGAGTGCTGAGAGAGCGGCACTCGTCCCAGTGTGGGAGGGAAAGTTCAGAGAGACCTCGGCACTGCTGATGATGACCTATCTAACGAGGGTGCAAAAATAGTGACCCAGCAAAGGTACTGTGGAAGGAAAGGACACAATTGTATACCACATGGAGAGAGGAACAAACTCATTAAATGTTTTTTCTTTTTTTGAGAACCTTCAGCTTATGGTCTAACTTAAGGCATCACTACTAAAATACACTGCTTTTTGCATGCATGTCTAGTTTTGTTCAACAGACACACCGACACGCACAAAAATTATGAATGCATATGAAGAGAAAGTTCATTTCTAGAAAGAAATCGGGAGAAATCACAAACGGATACCAAGGCGCCGGCCGGAGAAAAAGGCGGCACGGGCGAAAACCTTGGCTCTGATCTTGCTGGCCGTTACCATCACAACTGAATCCGCCCTTACAAAGTAGATATACACTCATGTCCAGTCAGAAACCTACTCCCTGTACAAGTTTGTATGTAATGAACCTAGCAGTGATTCAGACTCCTACAGTGAATCAGCTTGACAGAAGCAAATTAGAACAATCAGGGAGACTATATATATTTATATATATATTTGTTTCTTTTATAAGTAAAGACACAAAAGGCAATCAAGAGATGACCAACATGTAAAAACTGTTTGTTACAGGTAATTATATAAAAGGCCAAGATGTTTTTTTTGTTTGTTTTATTCTTGCTCTATGAACGAACTAATTTACAGGTGAGTACACTCCAGCTATGTAAGCTTTCTTTCCCAAGACACCCCCCATTCAAAGACATACGGGTTTTACACGTCACAGTTAGCTTGCACACCATCTGTAGTCTGAAATACAGAGCCGTGGAAGGAAAAAAATTAAAATTTATTAAATGGATTCACATACATCAATAAGGATAGGGAAAATGTGTCTACTAATATAATTTGCCATTCTAAAAAAAATTAAAGAAGAGGTGAGACACCACATTCATGAGCATAAAAAGTGTAGGACAACTGATTGGGATATTAGGCGGGGCAGGGGGGAGGGTATGAAAAAGATCTGTTGTTATTTGTTTGTTTTTTCTCCTCATACCCCCGGTGAAATTTCATGTTTGGCAAACAAAGCAACACAAGCATCTGAGTAGTAAACAAAAGTAAAAACTCTCCTCTCCCTGGGTCCACTTCAAAGTTCCCTTCAGTCCTATAACCTCTGCGGTTCTACTTGGAACAAATACAAAAGTCTTTTCTCTCTTTCATTACCGTCTGTTAACAACAAGAACATACAACCAACTGAATGAAGACTTTTTAAAAATATAGTGGCAACCTCAAACACAGCCACCCATCTTCCCACCATGAACACTAACTATGGGGATGAACAACAGTTAAAAAAAGTGATGTTTTTTAAAAATGCACACAACATACACATACACACAGGAGAAAAAAAAAAGCTTAAAAAATACAAAAATAAACTACACAAAAGATCTTCTGCGTCATTGCTTGCTAATTTTTTGGGAAGATTTTGCAAGATTTTTTTTTGTGTGTGTGTGTGCTGCAAGTCTCAGTCCTAGCAAAGTCTGTCGTTCATTCTCTACAAATCTCTTCTTCCTCTTGTCACTCTTGTTTTGTCCACCTTGAAGTGTCGGCCACCAGTCCTCATCTTGGGGTAAAAAGCGCACAGTGATGACATTACCAGGAGACTGGAGTCCAGTACGATGATGACTACAGACTTGGTTCTCGATGAAGCAAATTTGTTTTTGAGCAAAAAAAGAAAGGAAAAAAAAAAAATGATGTCCTCTTTTTCGTTGAGGACAAGTGCTTTATTTGTTTCCATACCGATTTTTTCCTCTCATCTAAACTAATGCCTCCACAGCCTTTTTTTTTTCAACACTGTACATCATTTCATGTAGTCTCTCTCTACATCCCCCCAGGATTCACAAAACAAAGACCAAAAAAAAAAAAAAAAAAAGATAACATTGCGCTCAGGCTGGCTCCCAGTTTGTGAAAGATGTAAATGCTTCTCTATACTGCTCAACTACTGAAACAAGCCAAAAATAGATGTTAAAATGATGGAAGGGGATGTGACTGAAAAAGATAATGTGCTTCTAAGTTTGTGTTGCTCTAAAAATAGTACGACCAACAGAACGAGGAAGAAGGAGGGTTTTTATCTACAGAAAACATCTCTCAGATTGACTCTCGTCTCGGCTTCATTCGGTTGTTCTGCCTCCGTTGCTGTCTTGATCTGAGACGTGAGGGTGGAGGATGAGATTAGGATGAGGGGTGAAGAGGTGGTGGAGGGGGTGAAGGTCAGTCTTCCTGATAAAAGGACAGCGAGTGGAAAAAAGGACAAAAGACTGGGAGGGGTCTCTGGGCAACCTCACTGGTCCGTCCTTGCTTTCTTTGGACCAGTAGCCTTACTGTAAGAGCACACATAAGACCACAATGAGTATTGCATGTTGTATTCATCAGCGTTAATGTGTGTATGTGCACAGTATGATGCACGAACGCTGTACTTACGTATCAGGAGAGGTGCCTGGTCTTTTGGGGGCCGGTTTCGCAGAGGCGGCATCTTTGCCAGATTCTACAAAGCAGAAAATTGGTTAACATATGTCTTTATCTATTAAAGGGATAGTCTGGATGATTTGATGTGGGGTTGTATGGGGTACGTATCGATGGTCAGTGTGTTACCTACAGTAACTCATTATCAGTTTAAGTGCACACTATATTCAGAATATTTTCACTGCTTCACCTTGCTGTCAGACAGCCTTTATACGAGCCAAATATCGCTCTCCCCAAACCAACCAAACTCCACTGGCAGAATCACTAATTTTATCTCTCAGAACACAGGAATTGCTGGTCCACCACAGCCTTAATCAGTTTGTTTGTTTGTGTTATTGTGTATATTCTGTGAAATTGAACTATCAGGTAAAACACCTAAGTCACACAACAACACAAACTAACAGATCAAGGCAGCTGTAAACCAGCGATTCCTGTTTCCTGCGAGGTAAACTTGCTGATTTTGCCTGTAGAGTTTGGTTGAGTTGCACAGAGCAATACTTGGCTTATATAAAGACAGTTTTCTGTCAGAAAAGGCTGTCTGACAGCTAAATAAAGCTTTTAAAATATTCTTGCTACAGTATACACGTATACTGATACTGACCTTTTTCTTTCAGGTGGGCCTTTTCTGTTGCTAACTGCATCTACAGGAGTTCATTGCTTCTGTGCTGGTGCTATCATGACCATACTGACCACATACAACATGGCCTCAAATAATTTGGACTATCCCTTTAATACAATACTCACTAATATTTGAGTATTAGTTTGTGACTATGTGTTCACCTTGGAGCCATCGGACTTGGGTGGCAGGACCGTAGCCCTTCTCATTGCGGGCGGCGATGCGGAAGATGATGGCTGGCTTGGTGGTGTAGTCGATGTGGGCGTTGGAGAGGCTGGACGATTGCACCAAGCAGGAGGGGTTGGGGCCACAGTACACACGCATGAAGGCTAGCTGTGCCGGGGTGGAGGCCTTGGCTTCAGCCGTCTGGTTGCTCTGAATGGCCAGGTACACGGAGTACTCAATGATCTTGCCAGACGTCACCGAGGGCGGCTCCCAGGTTAGATGGGCACCATCTGGGCTCTGCAGAGGGACAGTGAACATATATTTATTGTCTCAAAGTGTGGCTGCTGTTACCATGTTTTACACACCTGCACATCAAATCCACAAGTAACGAAGAAGAAAACAAGGGGAGGGGGCTCTAGTGGTGGGTTTACCTTGCTGATTTTAATGGCGCAAGGTGCCCCCGGGAAGCCTGGTAGGCAAGTCTTGAACGCAGATATCTCAGAGAAAGCTCCACGACCACAAGCATTGATTCCTGCAACACGGAACTTGTAAGCTGTTCCAGGCTGCAGCTCCATTTTCTTCATCTGGCTGTAGTCTGGCATGATGCCAGAGTCGTCCTACCAAACAAAAAACAGACATCAGAGATGGACAGAGCATACTAACATACAGCCGGCTAAATGACAAAAGGCCTCCTCAAACACTTACATCTCCTTGAGAATCATCTGCTGGCACATAGAAGTGGGTGACAACCATATTTGTCACTTTAACAATTCCAACATCGAACCACTGGTTCTCCTTCTTTACAACAGGCTTCACTGGGGTTGGCTGAGGACCTTGTTTCTGTAAGACAAACAAATAATATACATGTTCCCTCTCTTTGACCTCACTGACCCAGCCAGATGCTCTGTAATAATTCTACAGTGACTCACCTCTCCCTCGATGCCATTGGCGACCTCTGCGAGAGCAGCTGCTGCTTGCAGCTTGGCCGGACTTGCCACCGATACTGAGGGTGCAAACGTACTTGATGGAGCGAGTGCTGTGGTGTCAAAGGTACAATAGAAAAGGTCAATCTACTGTACTAAAGATGTCCAAAGTAACTATCTAAAAAACAAAAACAAAGTCTTACTCTCAGCAGTGGTACGTGGCAACAGTGACGCCACAGCGCTGGTGACTGCAGCAGCCATCTCGTTGTGTCCATTGCTCTCGACAGAGGGGTCGTTGAGGCTGTCAGCGGGGGCGAGGCCCTCAGTGGGTAGGCTGGTGTCCACGGTGGCCTGCTGTGCAGCAGCCTGAGCCTCCTGCAGCTGCTGCTGCTGTTGGACCAGTGCAGCGAGCTCCTGCTGGGTCAGCATGATGGGGATGTTGGTGGGTTGCTGGCTCTCTCCAGTGGAGTCACCTTCATCTGTAAACAGAAAATGTTTAAGAATTCATACAAACTACAACAAATGACAGCGTCATCAGAAAATGTAAAATCCATCTTCTGCCGTTTCTGCTGACAACCGTTAATTGTTTGGAATTCTTTCCGTGCTATTTCCTCACTTAACTACAGACGCTACTGTTCAAAATCAAAGCAAACCAAGTGAGAAATCGGACCATCTAAGACAATGGCTGAACTCACTCATAACAGCTTGCTGAGCTGCCTGGAGGACAGCCTGGATGGCGAGGGCCTGAGCCTCTTCAGTGGCTGCTGCCTGAGCGGCGGCCTCTGCAGCTGCGGTCACAGCCAGCTCCTCGTCCGACAGCCCCGTCACCATGAGTGTGGCTCCCTGACCCTCAGACATCAGTTCTGAGGGCAGGTTCAAGGCTGTTGCTGCAGCAGGTTCTCCCTGAAACAACAAATTGCAGGTCACATGAATGCCTGTTTGATAGAGTGAACTTCAAAAATGTCTGTCTCTGTGACATTATACATTCTTTACCTCTGCTTGGGTCTCCATAGCGGTGGCTCCCTCCTCTGCAGGCGCAGCTTCTGCTGATGCCGTCTCATCCGTCTGCATGGGTTCCTCTGTGGTGCTGGCAGCAGCGCTCACTCCCTCTGTGATCGATGAGATCGACTAGAAACAAAAAAAAGATAAAACAAAGATTGGTCACAACAGAGTAAAACAGAAAAATATGCTTTTATCTCACACAATGTCTTCAGACTCAGACATACAGCCATAAGACAATCCTGCCAATAAATCTGTGCATTTCTTACGGGTACGGAGGGTCCGGGGGCTGGTGTAGACTGAGTCACAGTAGTGATGGCCCTTCCCTGCGTGGTGGTAACCATGCCAGTTGCTGCAGTGGTGGAGGCCACTTCTGTGCTGCTGGTGTCCTCTGCTCCCTCTTCCGTCTGTTGGGTTGCTGATAGATACAAAAACAATTTAAATTTTACCCGCTACCCGCTACCAAAACGAGCTTTCAATTTCAATAGTCAAAATCGAAGGCAGAGTCTGCTATTCTTCCAGCCACTTTCAGCGTCTGGCATGTATTCAAAGAAAAAAAAACAACACTTCAAAGACGACACCGTGTAGACAACCTTTATAATAAGAATCTTTGTGACCAAAGTGCTCCGAAGGGCAAGTCAAAATCCCAAGGCACACCTATAGCCTAATATTGTCAGTGCAAAACAGCCTCTCTGACCAACCTAGCCAACGAAGGCAATGAGTAATAGCAAATCAAAGGCAGACTTCCCGGAATGCAAATGGGGGAAAAAAAATGTTAAGCATCAGTCAATTAGGGCCTTTGAAGTGTTACACTAATACAACTGCCTGGGTGGTTAAAACTGGGGTTCACTTTAATGGAAGCTTTTTATAGGAATTTTTCTTTTGGGTACAGAATTTCCCTCTCTATTGGGAAATAAGTGCATACAAAGTACTGATACAGCAAATTAAAATGAATTCCTGACTTTTTGCATAGTTGTATGCTGCAGTAATGATGTATGGTTGTCCAAAAACACACTGGACTGTCTCACCATTTGAGAACCACTGCTATAAACCATTTTTTGAAAAGAAGAATCTGAAAATGTGAATGACAGTTGTCAGGGCATAAAACAAATGATTTGTTAATCTTTCCAAATCAAGACTTGATAGTTGAACAATGGCGTAGCCATTTGTACTAAAAAAATATGTTTACAGTATAGCTGTGCGTGTATACCTGTGCCTTCTCCTGTCTCCATGCTGCAGGTGGCGGTGGTGGCTGTGTTGGTGGTCCCGGTCTCGTGTGTTTCACAGGGCGGGTTGGAGCAAACTGTCTGGACCAGTCCTGACGCTGTGCTGGTCTGCTCGCCTCCCATGTTGGAGGTGGCCGTGGACGGGGTGTTGGTGGTCCCTGTCTCGTGTGTTTCGCAGGGTGGGTTAGAGCACACCCTCTGCGAGGTACTCGTGCCTGCGTTCATGTTGGATGACGCCTGGGTGGCTGTGTTGGTGGTACCTGTGACATGGGTTTCACAGGGTGGGTTGGAGCACGGCTGCTGGACTCCACTCATGTTAGACGACGCTGTGGTGGCTGTGTTAGTTGTCCCGGTTTCGTGGGTCTCGCATGGTGGGTTGGAGCATACACGCAGCGCAGACATGTTTGAAGATGCGGTTGTAGCTGTGTTGGTGGTGCCTGTTTCGTGGGTCTCACAGGGCGGGTTAGAGCACACTTGTCCTGCTCCAATTGCAGCGGAGGAGGTGGTCGCCGTGTTGGTGGTTCCGGTCTCGTGGGTTTCACAGGGCGGGTTAGAACAGACCTGTCCTGCTCCGATGGTGGCGGAGGAGGTTGTGGCTGTGTTGGTGGTTCCGGTCTCGTGTGTCTCGCAGGGCGGGTTGGAGCAGACCAAAGTGACGGTCCCGGAGCCCTCTCCTGCTGCTCCAGCCTCAGTGGAGCTGGGCTGTTCGGAGGTCGGTGAGGCCAGAATTGACACAGGTAGATCCTGCACTGGTTGAGCTTCTACACCACTGGGGGTCGTGATGAGAGTCACCTGGGTGGGCTGGTTCTGGACAGAAAAAGATAAAGTGATTTTAGTTACGTTTAAATCAAACAGAATGTTTTCATACTCAAAAATAAATCATTTTATTCTCTGTCTCCAGCTTTTATCCCGTATTTTTTTGAGCAGCAGATCTGTTGTTGTCCTGTAGTTACAGAAATGGGCATCAACACTCTGATCTTTGCAGTCTTTTTCTTTGTTTCTATGTAACTAAAAGCTTATGATGCGCATTACTGCCACGATTTGATGTTTTAATTAGTAAAACAATAAATATGATCTGCAGGCTCTTGTTACCTGCACTGTGATGGTAGAGGAGGGCAGTGTGGAGGCGGAGGTTAGGCTGGTCTGAGCAGTTGACACAGTCATGGCAGACGGGCTGATGACCTGGCTGGATAGGGTAGCGATGGTTCCCAACGTGGTGATGGGGGTAACCAGAGAGGCGTTTGAACTGTCCACCGTGCCTCCTGCTAGGCTGGTGGAGACGGTACCGGTGACTGTGCCAAGAGTGGTGACACCTGGAAGGAGGATAAGTGGCATTAAAAGATTAGATTCGATTTAAATTAAAAGATAAATTCAGTATTTCCCCCCACCATATTTTATGTTAGGTTATTTTCTCACATTTAGTACATGTTCAGAGGAATTCCGGGTTTGTGTCTGCTTCTTTCTTGCTCCACTCTCAACAAGCTATGAGTGGAATGTATGTAGATTTCTGGTGCATAAGTCACTGACGATGTAAATACTATTACAGCTATATGGTTCATGTAGCTCACTGTTGTTTATGATGTTGGACTGTCTAGTCAATGTTCACTGTACCACCGTCATGTTGGTAAAGACTTGATTCATTAGCCTTTATAAGAGTTCAGCTTACTGTCTAGCCCAACTAGTTTGCCCTGTATCACTGTGAGCACACAGTTAATGAGATTTCAAAGTGATATAACAGTTCTAGTTACTCCAACAGTTGATGTTTAGTATTCACATGGTCACGCAGAGAGTATGCCCCTCTCATTTCATAGTCCTTAAATGCTTTTTAGTTAATGATGATCAGCCGATTTTCCAACACCCCCCTGATCCCTCACCCACAACATATCTTCTACTACTATCAGAGAGAGGACACAGCAAAGCTGTTCCTGACATGACATAATACAACATCCATGAAAGTAACTAATGTCATCTAAAAATAAATAATTAAAAACAAATCACACAAACATAGTTACTCTTACCAGTAGTCCCCTTGACAACCAGAGTTGTGACAGTGGGCTTAACAGCAGATACTGTCACTGGTGTAACAAGTCGAACACCACCCACTGTGCTCATGGGCACAGTGCGCAAAATAGTGCCAGGCTGCCCAGGAGCACCCTTCAAAACCACCTAGAGACATACAATTCAGGATTAGCCTCCTCATTTGCAACACAAATGGTCAACACAAAAGACAAAGATCATATCCAGTGAATGAAAAAAAGCAACATCTTCAAGGTAAATGCTGGCTGTGACAGGTTTAAAACATGTACCACTACAGCAGACTTTTCTTGCGTTAATTAAAAAAAAAAAAACACAATTCATTAGAATAGTCAGGTACCACTGACTTGGTGTTTACAATTCTAAATCGTTCTAGATAGATTTCAGAAATGGCAGACAAAAATACTGGGTAGTCAGAAATGCTCATAGACCTGCCACAGTGGCAGGTTAGTATCAAACAATGATGATATCTATAAATACTACTGTACAAACAGGGTCAGTTTACCTGTGTCAGGCCCTGTTGGCCGGCTGCAGTGGCAAGTTTGGGCACTGCGGTGATGATTTTACCGGGAGTTCCAGTGGTCATCACCTTTGTGGTAAGGATTGTGATAGGCGTTTTCATGCCTGCACTGCTTGTCACACCTGCAAGAAAACATGTATGGAAGTCTAATTATGTCAACCCTGATACAAGACTTAATTTACACGTGCAACTAATTCTTAGCCTGTTTTTATTCAGGCTAATTGCCAAAATGTTTAAACAATTGCAGGAAACAATATTAAAAACAGTCAAACTTGTGGCATCTGGAAATTCAACCAACAAACACAGAAAACCACTTTGATCTAGATGTTCATATGATTCAGATGTTTGTTTAAACTCCAGAAACTGCATGAACATCAGTTATATTGTGTTACTAATATCAGTCATAAATGTGCAGGCTGATATGTAGTCGTGACACTTGAGTGAGTTCAGACCTGTGGCTCCAGGCTGGGTCATGATGGCAGACATGGGGATGGTCTTAATGATGGTGGTGCCCTGCTTAGTGGTGGTAGGAGAGACGCCGCTGATGTTGAGGATCGTGGGCTTGTTTCCTGTGCCTCCTGCCTGGGAAGTGGTGATGATGGTCGTGGGCTTGCCATCTGCGGAGGTCACCAGCTTCAGGATGGTGCCGGCTGGCAGGGGACCCTTCGTCTGGGGAGAGAGGCACATGTTATGTAAACCACTTGGAGAAAGACATCTGGTGCCTGTCTCAGGAGTTTTAAGCTACCTCCTGTTTGTTTCCTGCACTCATGCAGATAGCTGACCTGTATGATCTGTGTGAGAGGGTTAGTGGAAGCCTGGCCTGTGACAGCTGATGTCTGCACTGGCTTGGTTTGTACCACAGACATCATCTTGCCAAGGTTGGAGATCTGCCGACATAGGAGAGAGACTCAAGTTCATGAGTCACCAGAACACATCGGACAGCACAGGGAAGGTGGAGCACCAAACTGGCGGCTCTATGAATCATTCTAGCCCTAACTGACCGACAGTCATGCAGATCACTCACATCATGCTCCCTGTTTTCTGAGTAAAGCTCTCCAACAGTCACTGTAGGCCAACCTTTCCTCCCTCCCCCACTGGCTCAAGCTCAGTGCATGTTGTCACAGTTTCGTGACAAGAATTTCATAAAAAAAACACACACACATCAAGTGTGTAAAAACAATTTACGAAACCCATGATTTACAGCATGCGTGTGACAGCACCAAAGGGTGCTCTCAGAGTGTCAGTATTACATTGTGCTGCAGAATCTCCACAGAGTCCTGTTTTCTTACCAGAGTGCCGCTGCCGCCCATTGTGAGGGGACTCTTCACCAGGGTAATGGTCTTGGTGACTCCTCCCACCACAGTGGTGACCACCTGGGCCTGCTGGGCCACTGTGACAGCACCAGACTTGTGCACAGTGATGATGGGTCTGGTGGTGGTGGGAGAGGATGCGGTTGCTGTGCCCACCTGGGCTGCAGCAGTTTTCAGCATCCGAGTGGCCGGGTTACTGACCTACAAACACAACATTATTTTAATAATCGACCTGTGACAGACAGAATGCACACAGTGTCAGAAATGATGTTCAGTGGGGTTTGTACCATGACTGGAGAAGCCACTTTGACTGTGGTTGTGCCAGGAGAGACAGCAACTGTTTTGAGAATGGTGGCACCTGCAGGAACATTGAGGACAGTGCCTGCAGAGGAGGGTGGGATCTTCTGTGTTGCTGCAGCTGCTGCAGCCAAAGCTGCCATGCCACTCATCTGAGGGCTACTGCCGATTGGCTGAAAACGGAGAAAGTAAACAATTATTCAAGAAATCTGCTCATTTAACAACAACAAAGTTCAAAGCAAATGTTAAAAAAAAAAAAGCTAAAAGAAAGTGCAAAAGTGCAAACTGTGCATACCGATCCTTGGGTAGTCTGTGCAGGCACTACCATTCGGACACCTGGAGGAAGTGATGTCACAGTGACAGGGGATTTCCCAGGCTGGCTGGGGCGGACTGTGACAACAGATGTGCCTGTGGCAGACTGCTGAGCTGCGACCTTCAAAACGGCTGTAAAACAACAGAGCAGTTGATTAAACTTTTACAGTCGTTAACCCTGCCGGTGCAGTGACAATCTCTGAAAATGAACTAACTTTTTATAATAATATACAATATACTATATTACCATACTCTATTGTATCATAGTACAATATAGTACATATAATAGATGATTATACACTATACAATATCTATATATAAAGTCTCATTGGTTATACTTAACAAGTGATAGTCAACGAGGCACTCTAGTTTCATCACTGGCACAATACCTGTCTGTGGGAGGCTCTGAGCAGAGGGTGCTGCGGCAGCCGGTGCGGGGCTCTTTGGAGAGTTCACAGGCTGCGAGGGAGTTGCACTCATGGCTGGCGAGGCTGCAGCTGGAGTTGCGGGGATGTCGTATTTCTGAAGCTGCAATAAGTAAGTGTCAGCAGTTGAGACGGCGCCCCAGCTCACCTCCAGGGAGTTTGTGTTGGCACGGACTAACTGCACCCTCGCAGGGGCGTGTGGCCGCTCTGGGGGGGACGACAGAAAAATTAATTAACAATGAAACTATTTGACATCCGGAGCCACTTAAGTTACTATAAATGTTGAAACCAATCATGTTCCAGCTAACCTACCTGTTTCCAGGTACCAGAGGTCTTTACAACAGACTTGATTGTTCCAAGCTTTACGATACCCGTCACGGCCGCTCCAAACATAGAGTCTGGAATTGATGGCCACAGCACAGTGGCCAGCGCGGGCCCTGGGGATGTTGTCTTCAAGAGTATCCATCAACACTGTCTCCCAACACATAGAGTCTACAAACAAACATGAGGCAAAAACCTTAATATGAAGCCAGTATTACTCAAAGTTATTCAATGTGAAATCTAGTATTATAAATATTTCACAAACCAAGATTTAGGCAGGCAAGAGTGTTTGTGCACTTCCACTCCTTCTCGTGTGTGGCCACTTTGACATCATCCATTACTAAAGGAACCCATCCTCCAAAAACATACATCCTTCACATTGAGAAAATGAGATCACAGTGAGATGGTGCTACATGATTAAAAACAACATTCAATAAGTTATTGCTTAGGTGCAGCTGTTCTCTCACTTGTTTGTGATGGTGGTGGCAGAGTGAAGACTTCTGGGGAGCGGTGCTGTCCCGCTTACTGATGGTTTGTTCCATGTCAGGGTATCTGGAGACAAATGACCAGCATTAAGATGTTAACCAATGTTTTTCGACATGCAACCAGATAAATTAAAAAACATCATTGTAAAACATGGACTTTTTATCCTCTCTGAAAGTGTGGGGCTCTATGGGTGATGGTGTTCAATCTCCTTTGGTCTGATTAGGTGTAAATAGCAGCATTGTCTCTGAGTGGAACTAGCAGGGCAATTATAATTGTTCCAGTCACATTTTTAGAAACTTGCCAATATCAAGTGTCCACAGATCTCCAAGACGACAACCGCTCATTCCTCCATAGATAATCAGACGTGACTTCCTGCTTGTCTTTTCTGTGTATACCACAGCAGTGTGGCTCTCACGGGGCGGAGGCAGAACTCCGTATGTGATTGGAATATCCCATCCAACCACGCTGGAACCAGCACGAAGCTCAAGTGTGTACAAATCATTCAGGTATCTGAGAATAAAAAACAAAGACATCACAATTCACGCTCATGTAGCTGGTTGAAGTAGTTGTTCTGCTGGCTCCTGCTGGGGGATAAAAAAAATATCCTACCTGGGAATGTTGTTTTTTGGGTCCTCGCTGTCATTGGCCAGTCCGCCAAACAGGTAGCATTTGTTGCCAACCAGGGAAAAACTGTGGCCAAGACGAGGACAAGGAGGGGGGCCATTCTTTGGGTTTTTTGCTTTCAACTTTTTCCATTCCCATCTGCTGGCCTGTAACAGAAACAACACGTTATTGATTTTTTAGGTCACAGTTGAAGCTGTAACAAACAAGTCACAAGGTGACCTCATTCCCTATTCTGACAATCTGATAGTAAGGAATTTTTTTTTTATCCAATAACCATATTTAAATGTTTCTTCACTGTGCACAGAGTCAAATAGGCAATAGGTAAATAGGAGCACAAAGACATGTTTTTGGCACTTGTAAAGATTGGTTAGTTAAATTTGGTTAAACAACTAACTTCATTACCTCTTTAGATTCCCCTTCCTCCTCAAAATGTGACTTCACTGTAGTTTTTAAAAGCAGCAGCTGAGTAGTTTACTATTTAGCCAGTTGCTGTAAATTGTCTAATTTCTGAATAAGAACTTTTGTAAATTAATTCTGAATCATTCAATGGAGAATAGCGACGCATCTAAGAATCGATTATTTTTTCCTCACACTTAACAGTTACACCAGTAAGACACTGTGGGAAGGGGATGGACTGAAACCATCATACTGCATTAACCATTTAATTGAATTCTCTGAAGAGCACAGACAGAATGGACAGACTCAGAGGCACCCCAACAACTGTGCAACACACACTAACAAGCACAGCATTGAAAATTAGAGCTTACAAACATGGACAAGTCTTATTTGCCTGTTCCAGTGCTTGTGTAAACAGCAATAACATTTAAACTGTAATGGCTTGACTTTGATCTTCTAATATCAGCAGGACAGCCTATGTGTAAAGTTTGTTTAGTGTTTTCAACATATTTGTCTCCATTTGATGCTTGCATGAGCTACATTGAGTTGTTTCAAAATTAACCTAACATACCTGGAAAATTCTGTTTTAATGCAAACTATATTTAACCCGGCAGCGAGTCCTTTCAAGACAAAGACAAATGGAGTGATCGAATGGTCTGAGTGGACGGCAAGATAACTTGCTCTCTTTTGCATGTTTAAAAAGAGATAGCTTGCCAGTAAAAATATGTGTGTTTATGAACCTCTAAATAAGCATATTTGACAGATTTTTGATTAAAAAAACATTTCTGTATGTATAATAAAGGGCTTCTCTCTTTGTTGCCTCAGGGCACTGTTGTACAGTTAAGCTACTTTTCAGAGTATTATTGTTTCAATGAAGGACTTGTAATGCAATATAAAATGAATGTCTGGCTCAATGTTCAACCATCTATGGGCAAAAGAAGCCAAGTCAAACAAGTAAGACTGATACAATTACTAAAATTCTTCTTATTGCACAATAGAAAGTGTTCTAAACAAATACTACAGTAGCCTATATAAAAACAAATATTTATAGTGATTATTCCTAATGTATTTCACGTAATAAATGTTCTAAAACTACCAGATCGTCCTTAGTGTTTTACTACCCTTATAGCACAGTGCTGTCCTAATGCCCTGTTTTGGTGTCATCACTGATACATTATCATGGAGCCCCAAGGAAGAAATATGTTTTGCATAGAACATATTTAATGTTTAAACATTTCATTATCAAAATGTGACAGATTACCTGTAGTTCATAGAGATCGTTGCTGTACTTTCCATACTCCACCATTCCACCAAACACCAGCAATCTTGTGCCATCACAGACAAAACCATATGCGGCACAACCAGGGGGAATATCACCACGGACCGCCGGGATAAACCACTGATTTGTTGCTAGAAATTTAAACACAATAATGGCCGTGAAGTTATCAGTTGAGGCTTGCACATGTCAAGTCAGTGTAATGATGCAATAAGTTTGTGTTGTGATCCAAACAGAGCTGTGACTATTCTGACTGTACAACCTCTTTACAACTATCTTATTAACATTAGAACATAAACCAAAATCTGCATTTAAGGATGGGGACACATGCATTAGATCTGATTAATTTGTCTGTCCTTATTGGTTTTCTCTGCAGGAAATTGGGGCAGGGGATATGCTTAAACCAACCAGCATCATCCATTTTATTTCATCCCGCCTTTTTTAACGTGCATTACGACGGTTTTTCCAGTAGAGGGAGCCAAATCTAAACAGACAGGGATCTGTTTGGCCTGCTGAGGCCTGTGCACTATTTAGTTGTGCACGTCACGAATCGATGTTTAGGAATAAAATCCAGCTGTTTTAAGTAAAAGACTATGTGGAAATGCGTTTTACGTATTTTTTTTTAACATTTGCAGATTTCTTAAGTAAAACATTATGCTTGTTGCAAAAAACAATCGGTAAAGTTGTTCATGCAAAGTTCATCTTACCAGTGTTGTATACATGTAATTCATCCACAATTCCTTCGTTTCCACCGCCAAAGACAACCATGAGCTCCTTTATAGCCACAGCTCTGTGTCCATGTCTGGGCCGGGGAACAGGACCGGACCATCCAAGGACCCTTTTCCACCGCGGCTGCAGAACCGACGCCGTGGTCCCAGACACCGCGGAGCCAGGGGCAGACATGACTTCTGTCACAGGGAATAATGAAAGAACATTTTTCTAAACTGCTCAAGTAATCCTGATATTTCACGGTTAACTACAATAGAAACTCAACAGCAGCATCTGTCCGTACACTGTGGCTAACTTCTCAAACAGTTTGTGCGGCCATTGCAGCTGAAAAGCTTCGTAGTTAGCAGTTAGCTTTGGCTAATGAATACATTCATTGTAAAAAACAATCAAAAGTGTTCTCGTTAAGAGCTTTCGAGCAGCTGTGAAGTCGACGTTGCACCTGTGCAAAAGACACACAAAATCTTTACAACACAGAAGTTGTGTCTTGGCTATCTTAGTTGTTTCTAACCATTGAATTCAATTCATGGAAGCAGCCATCTTGCAACAAACAAACCCCCGCTAACGCTACTGCCAGTCTGAAAAATGGCGGAAGCGAATGAGAAAGAAAAATACATGATAGCTAGCCAACTACACTAGCGGACAAACACACCACAATGAAAAACAAATTACATAAATTAATAGCCGATCAACAAAGCAGAACAACACATATTTGCAACAGATAATTAATCCACAGTTAAAACCGTTATCGAGAGTCGGCTATTTTCATGCTTCTCTGGGAGTCGCCATATTGTAGCTAGCAAGCTTAGCATTCTCTGCAGCCCCTTTAACGTATTTATTAACATCAGAATAATACCCGAAGCTTACTTTAACAGTCGTAACAGTGTGGAAACCATGTGCCGTAACCCCAGTCGAATAATTACTTAACCTTACTGAAAATTATGTGTAATCGTAGTACTCAAACGGCTTCTAACGTTAGCTATACTCCGTTAGCACTAGCGGCTAGTTGCTCAACCTAATTAGCCCAAGCTAACAGCGTTAGCTCTATGGCTGGCATCTGTCAAAGCATCGCCAAATTTTACAATTAAATGCAATGCAATTTTGTTGTACTTTGACATGCATAGTTTACCTGATACAAATGTAGTTGCAACACCGTTCTTAAAACGCAGCTAAACGGAATTAAACTGCATAAACAGACTGTTATTATGTTTCATGCCGTCTCTGGAAGCAGCCATCTTTTCGACTATCGGCCTAGTTCTACAGCTCCCACAAGAAAAATGGCCGGACGGTTTGCCACAACAAAACATAACAAACCGAAAAGGGCGCAAGCATATCACTCGTTTACTTACTTATTTCGATGCAGTAATTGCAAAAACACGGGTATGTGGTCTGATCTTGCGGCAATAATCCAAATTCATTCGATTTGTGAAGAAGTATTTCCTCTCATGCCTGCCTGGAAGCTGCCATCTTCTTGACAACCAGAGGCGGAGGAAAATGGAAGAGAGTTGGCGTCACCCAAACTAAACATGGCGACAGGGACCCGCTCGCTGACCATTTCAGACAGAAACGCTCATACGCTTTTTATTATTTGCCATTCTGACCGGGCGAAAGATGCTCGGTATAACGAGGTGCTTCCGAGAACACTTGAAACCTATATAAAGTAAACATATAGGGAGTTTCAGCAAATTACAATAAGTTGTGTTATGGCAATAGGCTTATTGTCCCTTACTAAAGATGGCGCCATCCGTGCTGAAACAACTTTTATTTTAATATCATAGGTGGTGCTGATTTTACTCCGCCATAAACCTACTTAGATATGTCCATACATGCATAATAATAGTGTACAAGCACTAATTTACAGATTTAGCGCTCACGCATATTAAACTTGCCACGCCCACATCCACCATCAGTGCGCCCTCCACTGATACAAGTACTGCATTACTATAACACAGTGCCATGAACATCAATAATAACCCCACTGCCCCTCTTCTTTCAAAACAGTGTATGGTCAGCCACATTTTCAAAGGCAGCACAATACTCTTAAATGTTGATGTTGATGTTATTCTAATTTAGTTAAATATAATAATAATAATAATAATAATAATAATAATAATAATAATAATAATATAACAACAACAACAACAACAATAATTATTATTATTATTATCATTAGTGAGCTCTTTATTGTTGCTTCTGTGACTTGAATTTTCCTCTGTTCCCTATTTCATAGAATTTTCGATACATGCATATTATTGGCTTTAAAGGGTTTTAAAGCCTTAGATCTAGGCTATTTTGTTGTGTTTTTACTATTTAATTGCATGTTGGTATAAAATATACAGTATATATATTATTATTCATTGGTTAAATGACAAATATTAGAAAGCCATCTAATTGTAGGCTATAAAATGTACAGGTGTAAAGTGAACAACACAGTCTTTCTCATCAAATGTTTGAAGAGGTGCTGCAGTGACTGTAATGTAAAAGACATTAATACTGGTGTTAATATTAACATTTCTTGCCAAATGTATAAAAACCTGCATTTCATGGGTTGAAAATGGCTCAATGCACAATCTACTGTTTTAATGCAGCCCTGAACCTTGTAAGACTGATGATGAGTCAATCATTTGGGAGTAATTTATGTCATAAAATTTCTATTTAAAAAAGAAGAATTTTAACACACTGATGGGCATCTCACCTCATTCCTGTGAGGTGGGATGCCCGTCAGTGTAGCTCCCTCCTACACATCCACCCCCCACCCTGCACCCCTCCGCAGCCTGTCCCCACCCCCACTCTCAGCCTTGTCCACTTTTTTTTTTTGAGCACTTTTTAAAATTATGCAATGGCTCAGACCTGGGGGTGAAGTTAACTGTAATTTTGTTTGCAAAGCTAAGTCATCCTTTATTTGCAATACACTATTTGTCCATTAGATGACAGACTTGCATTGTTTTGTTATGAACATGATCTACAGTCTGCAATGAAATAGTTATGTACAAAATACAAGAGTTAAGAACAAGACGGCTTTGGTTTTTTATCAATGCAAAGAACCACAAGTAGAACTTCAAGTCCCTGCATACCCACACAGGAGTTGTCACTTATTCTGTCTTATTAAACCTCTCCTCAGGTTGAAGACTGGCTGAGCTGTGCTGTGAATAGACCTTTTTCATGTAAGCCATATTCATTTGAAATAGTAAACACAGGTGTCACCAATGATACTAATTAAGGTCCTGTTCCATTTAGTGTAGCAGAGCCTTTCCAGTGAGCCTACATGCACAATAGCAGCACACTGACTTGGTTTGACCTGAGTGGAAGTGAACATTGATTCATATCATTGGTAACACCTCTGTTTACTCTCATCATTTCATCTCAAAATGTCTTTTGTTACATATAATATGTTTTATACATTTTATACACTTTGCTAACACACAGTGTGCTGTCAATCATTTCTCTTGTGCCAAGTTTCAAGGTTTCAACACTAATGCAGCTGCTCAGGTCAAGGCCTGATTGAATGACATCACTTCTTAATGAGTACCACAACATAAGGTTTCACCTTCACAGCCTTAACCTATCCTAACCCTAACCTAACCCAACCTTACCCAACGCATCAACGCAGGCAATCTGTCAAAACACAATACTGTGATTAATACTTGAGTTTTCCTTCACTGTTTAGTAAAAAAAGAAAAGCTATATCATGCATGTTGCTTATATACTGTAAAAAAAAAAGATTCAAATTAATTAATTAAAATGTTAACTGATTAATTTTCCAGTAGGATGGAACCAATCTTTTGTAATATGTACTTCTATGTATTCTTTTTTAGTAAAATACTTTAGAACCACTGGTCACTCCTTATTTCTCACTTAGGCCGACATAAAATTTGATTAGGCTCAATGAATGTACATTTATTTCAGGTTTTAATTGAGTTTGTGACACTGATTAATCAAAGTTAATTTAAAGAGACAGTTCACTCCAAAATCAAAAATACATATTTTTCCAGATTTTGTCTAGATTTTATTTTGTGTGTGGATTGCCAAGTGTTGGAGATATCGACCATAAAGATGTCTGCCTTCTCTCAAATATAATGGAACTAAATGACATTTGGCTTGTGGTGCTCAAAGCCCCCAGAAAATACATTTGAAAAATTCAAAACCAGCGTCTTGTTCCAGAAATTATGACCCAGTTACTCAAGACAATCCACAGACTTCGTAGTGAGCAATATCATATAGGAACTACTTTCTTTCTGCAGTAGAATCTACCAGAATTACTGTCTTTTCTACTAGAGAGTAAAACTGTTGCTATATAAAACTGCCCACAACAAGGTATGCGGATTATCTTGAGTGACCAGGTCATGATTTCTGGAAAGAAACACTGCTGTTGAGTTTTTCAAAGATATGTTTTGGTGCCACAAGCCGAGTGCCATCTTGTTTCATTATATTGAAGAGAAGGCAAATATTTCCAAAAATTTGCAACTCACGCCAGAACCATGTAGATGGATAAATAGTACAACAGGCCAGAGGAAGAATATGTATTTTTGATTTTGTGGTGAACTGTACCTTCAAGATGAATTAAAGAAAAGCAAAAAAAAACAAAAAACAAAAAAAACTAGGTTGTTGGAAACATGTCAGCATGCGTCTCATGTGCGCTGCAGGAGAGGTATTTATTCTGATGACGTGCAAACAGATTGGAGACTCATTAGACACGTCATTGTGATTCCATGATCCAAGTTGATCTGTTTACAGAAAGGAATAGTGGAGATGTCTGAAACTTCAGAAAAGATAAAGTGCACATTTACTTTCAACAAAGTGAGCAGTCTGTACAGTTTAAACCCTGAATTCTTTGTAATGTTTACAACTTACTTATTCATGTTGTTTGTCCTTTATGCTTCATGTATACTATGCATGTTTCTACTGTATATAGACCTTTCTTTTTTAAGACCATATACATAATAGTCTTGTCTACTTTCTACCTTTATTTGTTTAGCTTTGTTGTCCTTTTTCCTAGTAGTCATGTCGTTTGTATTCCTGATTCCATTTTTGGCTTATAAATGAATGTCATATTCATGATCATTATGATTGATTGGATGTGGTGTCACACTTTTCATTTTCAGACATTTTAGCATATTTCAGTATTGGTGATTTAAATCAGTCTGGGCCACAAAAAGAAATCGACAACCATATGTCAATGTCTTACACTGAAGCACCTTGGACTTGACGACATGCGTGCATTCACCCGGACTGAGCGAGGACAACAGAGTTAAACAGGTCAGTGGAGCTCAGACAAACACCTTGACCTTCCATACTGATCTGAGCTGCCTGTAATGGTTTACACATGGTAAGAGTCTTAGGAAACGGCTGGAGAGCTGAACTTAAGAGATCACAATGTAAAGCCTCACAAGTGACATGGATCGAGGCTTATGGCAGCAGGAGGTGGAGGTCTTTTGAGGAGGTGTATGTGGGTTTTCATCCACCATAAGCATCACAGGAAATCAGTGTGTCAGCCTTCTTTAAATAACTTTTTTTTTGCGTGTGTGGTACAGCAGTGTCGCCTTATCAGAGCAATGTACCCTTCAGTGGTGACTGACGTCATGTGGAGGCTGCACATGTAGTGTGCTGTGCTCCTGGTGTTGTGACTATTAGAGAAGAATCTCAGTGGTTTAGACCACATGAACTCAGTGACATAGTGTTTATGATGAAAGAACAAGCTCCCATCCTAATGCACTTGTAAGGCCACTGTTTATAGTCTCCTGTGTTAAATACCAATTATCCTAATTGCTTTTATCCTAAAGCTTTTTGAGGTGGCGTCATGTGCAAAGCCCCACCTGCTGAAAGATTTAAACAATGATGTACAAATGATGTCCTGTGACGTCAAATTTGACTATATTATTGGTACACAAAAACAAACAATTGTATTAAGAGTTTTTCCAAATCAACATTTTAGTCTGAGCTTCTGTTCCCTATATGATCACAATATTCATTCCATATTTTTTGTAGTCATATTAAGAGTTTCCCAAACTGACCTTTCTTCTGAAAATCTGTTCCTTACATGATTACAACATTGCCTCCACATTTTTATTAAGAGTTTTCCAGACCATGAGTTTTCCTAATCAACCTTTTATTCTGAAAATCTGTTCTCTGCACGATTACAACATCACCTCTACATCAGCCTAAGAGTTTAGTTTTTGTTTAAAGTGTGGTTTAGCTGAGGGGTTGCACTGGTAGTCTCAAAGAAATGAGAGTTATTTTTTCCTTTCACAATGTTCTCCTGTCTATATATTATACAGTATGTAACAATAACATTAAGACCAAAGCCTGCCAAGACCTAGGATGGAACGAGGAACTTTTAGATCACTTTTGCTATCTCAACTCTACCAATTCAGCTTTCCTGACTCCTTGAGAGAGAGAGTATGTGCTTGCATAACATACTACAATAACATACTTTTACAACTAATAATACTGAACACAACAGACTCACTTAAATATATTTAATTGACCTTTTTTTGATACAGTTATTTTTTGTTTTTTAATTTACTTTTCAACTCTAAAACTAAATCTGTCACGACAGAAGATATTTCCCAGACTGCATCTTCTCTGCACCTTCCTCTGTCAGTCCTTTATTGCTGTTTTTCAAAATAAAACAGCAATTTCAGCAAATTTTCTTGTATATCTGTTGTATTAACTGTTTAGATATTTAGCATATTAACCTTTAGGTAGCACTGGAGAAACCGGTCATTGCTGTTCATTATGTTATGTATATTTGTCCAGTAAGATATGTTTGTGTTCAATAAAGACTGTAGAATCACTCACAGCTGAATATGGTCACAAATAGGAGGCTCCACTTCACGTCATGGTAAGCAAATGTTCACAGAATATTCTATTCCTCACTTCATTTCATGGACTTGTCACCTGTCTCTAAACCGAAGTTCAAAATTAACCTCAATCGTTTTAAAAAAATCACGCAAGAATTTAAGTGGAATCAACCAATATTTTCTCATGAACTTATTGTAAATATGTAATGAATGAATGTACTATACAGAGTTCAATCAACTCATTAAATTAAGTGTCTAAAGAAACATTAGCAGACTTCCCAGCATGCATTGTTTAAAAGTTAAAACTCTCCTGAGACCCTTTTTATAGTTTGAAAAAAACATGATGAAATCGCATTGTTTGTTTTAACAATAATGAAAAAACTGTGAACCACGATGAAGGTTCGTATTGAATTCAGTCTCTACCTCCCTATACTTACAATTTAATAAACTTACTGGGAGCAGTTTCACATAACTGTCTTGTGAGAAAATGTCAAAGGAAATCAAATTTGTTTGTAAATTTGATTGGTGTGAGTGAGGAGTTGTTGGTCTGTCTTAATATCTTGAGCTTATTAAACATGTTTTCTCAAGTATACTTCAAAGCAAAGTTGAAAAAAGTCATCACTTCAAGGCACCTGCCGTCACTATATTGAATTTTGAATTGAAACTTAACTCTTAAGTTTTGAAATAAACTAAAGTTTTACCACCCTATACCTTTTGTTGAGATCATTTACTTTTCTTCTTGAGATAAACTTGAATCTTTTAGTTGCCAGGCCTCAAATTTTGCATTTTCTCTTCATTTTAACAGTGTACAACTGAATTAATATCTACAAAAATCTTGAATCATTACAAAATTACCTCAACTTATCTTTTCAAATTCAGTCAATTTAAACTTTTAAGGCAGCCCAGATACTAACTTTTTTAAGTTTAAGACAAGTTTTCTTTTTGTTTTTTACAGTGAAGATAAGACTGCCCTAGGGTCTATCTAATTCCGATGTCTACTTTGTCGTGAGATCCGCGCTCAACCATGGGGTAATCCTTTCTTGATCCTGACCTGATACGATAACGAAGGTAGAGATCATCCACCGTAATGCTAACAGCAAGCAGGTTACCCCAGGACAGACTGAATGTGATTAGCAGTCGTAATAGCTCTGATGACTGGATTATCTGAATCCAAAACAATGTCCTTCCCTCCAGATCAGATCCAATTGAAACTGCTTGTGCACTGAGAGACCAATCCCAACTCATATGTTTACTTAGCATATGGTTATGACATGTTTATAACAGCACATCTAGCATATTTGTGTGTGTGTGTGTGTGTGTGTGTGTGTGTGTGTGTGTGTCTTAGTGTGCTGTATATCATTGTTTTTGACTTAAAATGTTGATATGATGAGATCAGCATACAACAGATGATATCCTGAAATCCTGTATTGGGCTCTGGCTTGGCTTTTGGTTTTGTTTTGGTGCTGTATAAATGTTGCATTGCTTCTTGTAGTAATCCCATTGATCAAGGTTGGAGTTCCTCTTGCTGAGCAAATCAAGCAATTAATTATTCAATCAATAAATTAATTAAATGTTCAGTGAGGGAGACCTATAAAGGGACTGCCGATCCTCCATATTTGACTGCCACTGACAAGTGTACCCGCAGGTGACACTGAGCTGACCATAACATAAAAAGCTAAGCTTGATTTTTTAAACGTTAGTGTCTGGGCGAAAATGAAGCACGGCCGTAATATGGAGCTTCCGGAGGATTTCTATATCCCCGTCCCTTTGGATACGGACAACATCACATCTCTCAGCCCGTTCCTGGTCCCCCAGGACCATCTAGCAGGCTCAGGCACCTACTATGCAATGGCCGCATTCATGTTTTTTGTATTTGTTGTGGGCACCGCCATCAACGTGCTTACAGTCGCATGCACCATCCAATACAAGAAGCTTCGGTCCCATCTCAACTTCATCCTGGTGAACTTGGCCATAGCGAACCTTCTCGTGTCCTGTGTGGGCTCCTTCACTGCCTGCTGCTCCTTTGCAAACAGATATTTCATCTTCGGACCACTAGCATGCAAGATCGAAGGTTTCATGGCAACACTCGGTGGTAAGATAAACTGTTATACACAGATACTTAAGTATACACTTGAGTTTTACATGTGATTCTAGAGACAATAATAACTTGTTGAGTCTCATTCCCAGGTTGTCAAACACTGAAGCTTTGGGTTGGTGAGACAAGCAATCCAAAACCTGGGAATGAGTCTCAACAATCACTTATCTTTCTCCTGAATCACTTATGGCAGCTTTAAGGAACTAATCCTACTTTCTATCATTGCAGGTATGGTCAGCCTGTGGTCTCTAGCTGTGGTAGCTTTTGAAAGATGGCTGGTCATCTGCAAACCACTCGGTAACTTTGTCTTCAAGCCTGACCATGCTATGGCTTGCTGTGTATTCACCTGGGTGTTTGCACTGATCGCCTCAGTTCCTCCACTGGTCGGATGGAGCAGGTAAGTCAACAGAAACCAACCTACACACTGTAAAACCATCTCACAACCAGGACAGTTTGTTGACCCTTGTGTCGATCTCTTCAGGTATATCCCAGAAGGCCTGCAGTGCTCCTGTGGTCCGGATTGGTACACCACCAACAACAAATACAACAATGAATCATATGTGATGTTCCTTTTCTGCTTCTGCTTTGCTGTTCCCTTCGCCACCATCGTCTTCTGCTACACTCAGCTGCTCATCACACTGAAAATGGTGAGGCAAAGTCTGTCAAAGACAGAATTAGACATTTTTTGTTAATCAGGATGGTCCGTATTGTCTCAACATTGTTACAAAATAAAAAACATTTTTATAATCATATCAGTAGTTATCTGAACAAAGAGTTTTCCACAGCAAGCTCTTATTTTGAAAAATCTGCTCCCTACATGATTACAACACTGCCCTTTTATGATAATATGTACTGAACAGGAGGCATAGACAAAACCCGTGTGAAGAAATTGTTCGGTGTGTGACGGCTAACACAGAAGTCATGAGACTCAATCTACTTCTCTCACTCAACAGGCAGCAAAGGCCCAAGCCGAATCTGCCTCCACCCAGAAGGCAGAGAGGGAGGTGACCAGGATGGTGGTGGTCATGGTGCTGGGCTTCCTGGTGTGCTGGATGCCTTACGCCTCCTTCGCAGTTTGGGTCGTCAACAACCGTGGGCAGCCTTTCGATCTGAGATTTGCTTCCATACCGTCCATCTTTTCTAAGGCCTCTGCAGTCTACAACCCAGTTATCTATGTTCTCCTCAACAAACAGGTCAGTTGGATGTCCTGTCAAACACATTACTGTTAAGAGGAGGCATCTGTATTATAGATACACAAAAAGTTCACAAAAAAAAGGTGGAAGTTGAAGAAAAAAGTTGAAGAACTGCAACTGCCTTGCTAGATTTTTGAGTTTTGAATCAAAGTCAAACTCACAAGTTTTGAAATAAACTTAACAAAATTTTGCAGAACTATAATCTTTTGTTGAGATAATTGACTCTCCTTGAAACCCACCCAAAATTTTCAAAAATTTAATCTGATTTGTCATCATTTGGGTGCTTGAAAATTAAATGGTTGCAACTGAAAACATTAAATTATTCATCATTACTCACTTTTGCTTCAATGAGTTTACTCAGCAATTTTTGAAATACAAATTTTTGGGGATTTCTAAAACTCAAAGATACATTTTTATCTAAAGAAGAAAACTAAATTATCTCAACAAAGCATTATTAGTTGGTAAAACTTTTTCAAAACTTAAGCATTTGAGTTGGGCTCAAAACTCAAAAATCTATTGGTGTAAGTTCCCTTAAAATTGAGTTTTCTCGACTTTTTCGTTTTTTCAGTGTATAAAGAAAATAGTTCATACATTAAAACTGCTCACAACAAGGTCTGTGGATTATCTCGAGTCACAGGGTCTTGATTTCTGTAAATCAGAAAACAGTGTATTTTAAATGTGTTTCTGCTTTGTTGTATTTCAGTTCCGCTCATGCATGATGAAGATGCTGGGGATGGGCAGTGGCGAGGATGAAGAGTCGTCAACGCAGTCAGTGACCGAAGTCTCCAAAGTTGGACCTGCTTAAAACCACACATCAAGACCTCTCTGGTACTAATGATCTATGACTTGTAAATAAGAGTAAATGTATACCTGTGTTTTGTCATATAAAAAATATATATGCAATGTTGCAATTCAAATTATAAAGAAATCCTAAATAATCTGCAAAGTGAAAAATAAAATAAAAAAAATACAATACTGTCTGTTGTTGATACTGAAAAACAGCACATTCACAGTTTAAGACTGTATACACTATGTTTATATGGCCGAAAAATAGAACAGTTTTTTGTTGCTATTAATGATTTATTTTAAACTGCCACAAAATCCATGTTATTATTTCAAAATACACATGTGACTGATATTTAATGAACTGTAAATATGTACACATGTTTTGCGCAATGAATTGCACAGATATTGCGTGTTATTCTTATAGGGAATGATTAACACCTTTTTGCACAGCAAATGTTAAAAAATGAAAAGTAAAAATCATTTCGCATCAATGTGTTCAGCCATATCAGATTAATATTGCTGTTTTTAAATTCATCCTCTGGCCTCTGCTATACCTTTCACCTGCCTCCTCAGACATACTGACATATCATATCCTTCCCTGCGCTGGTGTTGACGGAATGACAGCGTTACGGTACAGTGACACCATGTTCTCAGCATCTTATGCACCCTTTAAGCTCGAGGAAGGAGGCAAAATGCCAAAAGGTAACACAAAGCTTGAGTTAAAACCAGCAAAGTGGATTATGGAGGGCTGCAGCGCAGGAGATTACCAGAATTAATGCTATTGAAAACCAGATTAGCAGGCAAAGACCTGCTGCACTCTTCCTCAAGAAAGTGGGATTAACCTGTTTATCCTAGTTTGATGTTAAGGACGAGTGTCCATGTGTATCTACACAGGAGCACCGAGTGCAGATTTATACATGTACATGTTTCGTTGTATGTGTTTCTTCAGATATCTATAGGTAATGATTGTTATCATAAGCCCAATATGATTAGGTCCTACCTTACTATGGTCTTTCTTGCAATAAAAAGCAACCTCTTACAAAACTCTTCTGTATCTCTTAAGCAGCAATAAGCATCAATGCAATGCTTTCCAATCATTAATAAATGTAAGTGTGTGTATTTTCCCATGACAGTAACACTTAATATTATATTTGTTGCATGTGGCAACTGGTTTATTTTTCTGAACATGTGGTAGGAGTTGTCCTCAACCCTATACACAAGATGTAAGGCCATCCTCTTTGGTAGTATATCTAGAAACGGGAATTACTTAATGACTTACTCCAATTAATGCAACCCTCTATCAATCAATCAATTATAGACTCAGCTGGCCTTGTAAAATTGGATCAGTGAAATCTTGGAGAGCTTTATAAACATCGGCCCACAATGAAAGATTGACATTAGGGACGTTAGGGACACAGGCCTTCATGTCTGCCTGATAAAGCTTAGCTAAGCAAGGAGAAAAACTTGAGGTATTTTGTGATCAACAGTCAATTAAAAGGGACAAAATGAGAGCAAATCGTGGCACGGAGCTGCCAGAGGACTTCTGGATCCCCATCGCTCTGGACACCAACAACATCACAGCGCTCAGTCCCTTCCTGGTTCCTCAGGACCACTTGGGGGGCACAGGTGTCTTCTACTCCATGGCGGGGTTCATGTTCTTCTTATTCGTGATCGGCACAGGCATCAACGCCCTCACCATCGCCTGCACCATGCAGTACAAGAAGCTCCGGTCCCATCTCAACTACATCCTGGTGAACTTGGCCATAGCGAACCTTCTTGTTGCTTGCACGGGTTCCTTCACTGCCTGCTGCTCCTTTGCAACCAGATATTTCATCTTTGGACCACTAGCATGCAAGATTGAGGGTTTTACGGCAACACTCGGTGGTAAGACGGACTCTGAGACGCAAATAGTTCAGTATACCCTTGAGTTTTACAAGTGATTCTGGAGGAAAAATATTTGATTGTTGAGACCTGGGTCATGCCACCAACACAAAACCTGGACATGAGACTCAACAATCAGCTATCTTTCTCCTGAATCACTTATGGCAGCTTTAAGGAACTAAACTGATGTTTAATCCTACTTTCTATCATTGCAGGTATGGTCAGCCTGTGGTCTCTAGCTGTGATAGCTTTTGAAAGATGGCTGGTGATCTGTAAACCACTCGGTAACTTTGTCTTCAAGCCTGACCATGCTATGGCTTGCTGTGCATTCACTTGGGTGTTTGCACTGATGGCCGCAGTTCCTCCACTGGTCGGATGGAGCAGGTAAGTCAACAGAAACCAACCTACACACTGAAAACCATCACACAACCAGGGCAGTTTGTTGACCCTTGTGTCGATCTCTTCAGGTATATCCCAGAAGGCCTGCAGTGCTCCTGTGGTCCAGATTGGTACACCACCAACAACAAATACAACAATGAATCATATGTGATGTTCCTTTTCTGCTTCTGCTTTGCTGTTCCCTTCACCACCATCGTCTTCTGCTACTCTCAGCTGCTCATCACACTGAAAATGGTGAGAATAAAAAAAGCCACCTTAAATCAAACAATATAATTCTTAAATGTAGTTAGTTTGATTACTGAAAAACTTTATGAAAAGTCAGAATTTGACACTACTTGAATGCACATCATCTTATCAAAGCCAAAGTTTATCAGTACAAATCTATCATCTAACCAACTTGGCTTTGCGCAAAACTGATTTTTAAGTTCCCCTCCAGTCAAAAATAAATTTTTCTTCTTGTTCTTAGAGTTGGATGTTTGCTCTTCACTGTGCAGAATGATGTATGTGAGGAGTTTGACACTAGAATCATGTCTTCACATTCACCTGCTGAAAGTGGAAGGTTTCTCTGTGCTAATTGAAAATCTGATTTTAAGGGGTGGGCTTACAGGCATTATTTGTGACATCACAACTTGTTTAGAATGTCAACAATCCTGATCCAGTTCACAACTTATTCAAGTCTGATTTGAAGCTGCCACTGTCCAATGGATTTTACAGGGAAGTAGGAAACACCTGTTGTCTAACAGGAAAACTTTAGATATGAACAAAATTTGCACATTTGTAGATTCTGGAAGTGTATTTCATTGTATTTTGAGGTTTCTAAAAGCTCAGACATTTAAGTTTATCTAAAGAAGAAAAGTAAATCATCTCAACAAAAGATTAGTAGTTGGTAAAACCCTTTCAATCCTCTTAATTTCTATCTTTAACTGATTTTTAGAGTCAGTATGAGTCCATGTAAAATTCCTTGTGATGCTGTACCATCCATAAAGACGATCTAAATAAAAACTAAACTAATGTATCAGAAAATAGTTTGACTCGACCTCGCCTCTCTTCTCAACAGGCAGCGAAAGCCCAGGCTGAGTCTGCCTCCACCCAGAAGGCAGAGAGGGAGGTGACCAGGATGGTGGTGGTCATGGTGCTGGGCTTCCTGGTGTGCTGGTTGCCTTACGCCTCCTTCGCTGTTTGGGTTGTGAATAACCGCGGGCAAGCTTTCGACTTGAGACTAGCGACCATACCCTCCTGCCTCTCAAAGGCCTCCACAGTCTACAACCCCATTATCTATGTTGTCTTCAACAAACAGGTCTGTCAAATGTTATGATGTGACTACTTTGAAAATGGATGAACTTTTTATTTTCTTGCAAGGAGGTATGTGGGACAACTGGGGAAAGAAACTGATATGGAACACAACCTTTTGTAGCCTTAACCCACTGACTTAAAACGGTCCCTTCAATCAACCTTTATTTCAGATTCTCAGAGAAATCATTGAGGGTGACCATCATTTACAATAATGCTGAGATTACACCATGTAAAATACAAATAGACAAAATCTATAAGCCGAATCAGTCAAAATGGTTTCCCTAGGAAACACAACCATACAAATCAACAAACAAAATCATTTAAAACAGTTACAGGCAGGTAGTGGACGGCTGTTAAGTACATTCCTAAACTGTCCAAGAGATATAAGAGTATTCTGTTTTAGGTCTGACTGCAAGAGACTCTACAATTTTGTATCTTATATGCCTAAGACAGACAGCTTTGTCTGAAGTGCATGAATGTTTTATGTTAGATAACCTTAAAGTTTTCTTACTTCTGCTTTTATCTTACCAGGCAGTAACTTGGAAAATTGTTTGATGTTCAGAGGCTTTGAGTCAACGCTGTATTGTATTCATTTGAATATACCTCATTACTGCGACATTTTTATATAAAAATGTGAAGCCTTTGTAGCACTATGATGTAAATCAAAGCTGTGATGAGTAGAAATATTTAGTATTATATTATATTATATTATATTATATTATATTATATTATATTATATTATATTATATTATATATAGTATTATAACAATCGGTCTGAAAACTGGTGCAGTTTGTGGTATTTTCCATAGGGCCTTTTTTGATGGAAGCACTGGGGGGCGTCAAAGTAAACTTTAACTTAATAACTTAAGTTATACACGCAGTGTAGCCCTGTCTCTAAGAAAATATGTTCACGTAAAACGATTTGCAACTGCAAATACATTTTGAGGGAAATGTAATGCCAACCACAATATGTTTTGTCTCAACAAAATGAGGAAATGTTGTTAATTAATGTATCAGTATATGTCCATAATGTATTTTTTTCTATTTTCTGCCAAAATAGGCAATCTTGCAATGCAATATCCGGTCATAGTGACTATAAAATTATTCAAAAGTCAGCAGTGACTTGAGACATGAGATTTGTTTAATAGTTTAATCAAAGCCTACCCCATATCACAATATTTCCTCACCTTAACCAAAGTACTTTTGCTGCAGGAGTCTGGACTTGAACACTAGACTGTGGTGTTAAAGTCCTGCACTTTGCATGTCTACAATCTACCCCAACCACCTCCTTGTAAAGCCTGTTATAAATGTGTTGTTTCAAAGAATTATCATCTGTGAACATAGTCCAGACAAATGAATTTGGAGTAGACAGCGTTGCCTTGTGGCTTTAGCTTTTTTTTCTCTTAGTTCTCTTCATCCATTATGATACAAGTTAAAAGGAGAAGAATAAGGAGCTAGATGGCAGACTTTTTGTTGTTTTGTTTGTTGAGATGATCGACTGCTTTTCAGAATCATTGTGAACTTCAGCAAACTGTTTTTTTCTTCTTCTTTCAGTTCCGTTCATGCATGATGCAGATGCTCGGGATGGGTTCGGGTGAAGATGACTCCTCATCAACACAGTCGGTGACCGAAGTCTCCAAAGTTGGACCTGCTTAGACTGGACATAAAGACTGTTGACTTCTCTGCTATTAACGATTGTGACTTGTAAATAACAAAAGAATGTATATGGAAAATATATCTGCAATGTTGCAACTTAGGTAAGGAATCCTAAAGAGTGTGCAAAGTGAAAAATAAATAAAAAATTTAAACATGTACAAGGTGTATGTTGTTTATGCAGGGAAACAACAAATCCACAAGACACTGTTACACAAGCTGTTGTGAAAGTAAATCATTATTTCCCAAAATATAAAAAAAACACAATGTGTTGACAATGAAGTTAGCTTTGTTACTATTAACAATTTTAATCGGTCACAGAGACATCTTTGGTAGAAACAGTCCAACAATGATCGTTACCAAATTATTACAAAATCTAGTTTCATGGGAGTTTTCAACCATTGATACCATTTTTTTATTTTTACAATTTAATAGACAGAATCTTGGAAATATGAGTATTAGTTGAAACTTTTCTTTTTCTGTTTCTTTATTTCTTTATCATTTGTCACTAACTAAAAAATAACAGAGAATAAACAAATCTCTTTGTTCTCATTAACTTCATGTAAATACACAAGTTAATTTATTCAAGTTAATTCTTGAAATACCACATTATACACATTAATTTTCAGAACACCTCTGAAAATAAATGTGTATAATGTATTTCTGATATACATTCTTCGAACTTGAAGCCTTTTGACTTGAAATGAGTTGAATGAATGTACTGTAGAGAGTTCAATCAACTAATTACATTTAATCTTTATAGAAACATGATCAGCATATTAGTTGTTGGTTTAACTTAATACCTTAAGCTTATTGAACATGTTTTCTCAAGTACAACTGAATTAATATCAAGTTTATTTGCTTTGAATCATGTCTTTTGAAATTCAGTCAACTTAAAAATTTAAAGCAGCCTGGGCACTAACTTTTTAAAGTTAAAACAAATAGTCTGTTTTTACAGTAATTTTGCTTTTATATCCCCATGTTAGCCGTTTTTTTTTTTGTGTCATATTCCTCCTACTCTCAGATGTACTCATCTCCTCCTAAAAGACTATGATACCACTGAAAAAGGGATGCTCTTTCCTTGAAAATGTTATAACATAAAACCTAAACACAATGCATGTGACTGTCCTTGTGAACATCACTGATGATCAGATTATGTGGTTCACAAAGTGCTCTTACATTGGGATGTAATGAGATGGACTTTGCCATCTCTGGTTCTTATCTCTATATTAGCTCAAAGGTGGTGCATGTGCTTATGTGAGTGCGTGATGTGCGTACATGTACACCAGTGCACATATGTGTGGTTGTTTGTGTGTGTTCTGTGAACAAAAGCCTTACTGTAAATCCCCTCCTTGAGCCAATTAAGTTGATATTCAAAGTTCCTATAAATGCGGCTTTGACCGCATCAGAGATAGACAGACCTACCTCTACTAGAACACAAGACAAGTGCGTCAGTATCATTTGAAATTATAAATCATTTGTTGTCTTTGTACTATAATACCATTATAATACCACCTGTCTGAATTTTTATTTTGACACAGAACTAGACAAAAATGAGGGGGATTCGTCAGGAGGAGCTCCCAGAGGACTTCTGGATCCCCATCCCTCTGGACACCAACAACATCACGGCCCTCAGCCCGTACCTGGTTCCCCAGGATCACTTAGGGAGCCTCGGCATCTTCTATTCTATGTCAGCGTTTATGTTCTTCCTATTTGTGGCCGGTACAGCCATTAATGTCCTCACTATCGCATGTACTGTTCAATACAAGAAGCTGCGGTCTCACCTCAACTACATCCTGGTGAACTTGGCTGTGGCGAACCTCCTCGTGTCCTCTGTGGGCTCCTTCACCTGCTTCTACTGCTTCGCCTTCAGATACATGATTCTGGGTCCACTGGGCTGCAAGATCGAAGGATTCACTGCAACTATTGGTGGTAAGGAGTTAAAAGAAGAGCATATATTCTACTGAGAAAAAAAAAACTGCAGTATAGGGGTTTGTGACAATGCCAAAAACTCAAGGTATACCCTGATAAAAAGTCAGTGATATTTACTGCAATATTAAAAAAAAAAAACAGACAAATTACATCTTGCAAAAATGTCTCTTGTCAAATAGTTAATCTGATGTGTGCAACATTTTTTGTTTAAAATGTCTGCATACATTTATGGTAAATGTGTGCAGACACACTTGTACTTACATCTAATTTAGCATAAAAGAAGAGATTTTGTATAATATTTCTGTTTATTTGTGTTGTAATGCACATAACATTTGGCAATGGTTGTTGTTTGTAAAGCACAGTTAAATTAATACTGCAGGCTTACCCTGAACTGGGATCTTTGTTGAAGCCCCACTGTACTGATTTTATTGTCAGACAAAACACGTTCAAATTGTCACGTCTTCCCATGACAGATAACTACTGAAATGCTATTTGAGATATGAGATATGAGAAAACAACTTTTAACATTTTATGTAATTTTAATAGCAACAGATTTTTTTCCCCTCAGATTTTTTAAAATCATTACTACAGAAACAACACTTTGTAACTTAAGCATCTCTTGTATGAAAATCATCTGAGCTTGTGCAAAACACATTCATCTTATTTTGACAACTTTACTATTAGTTTCCTGTTGGTTTAAGAAATGAATTATGCAAGTTTTTCATCAGTTACAAAGCATCCTTTTAGCGTTATGAAGGTGTGAAGTGCAACCTGAAAAACTGACAGCAGATTATGGTTATGGTTTCAACTGTCCAGTAATGTCAAACACTTTCAAACTGTGTTAATGCAAGTGCAATCTATTCATGCTGTCAATAAAAATGCAAGAGCAAAATATGTCATTAAAGACTCTAAAGATAATTTTAGACAAACGCTAAACAAGCAACTGTAGCTGAAGTCGGACTGAGTGGACTGTATTATATTTCTAATAATATTTGCAAGCTGATATTTAGCAAAACAAGTGACTATTACAACCCCAGTAATGTTTTAACTTCTATTAATCAAGTAATCAGCACAAGTTCTTTCTTCTCTCCTGTCTTGTTGCAGGTATGGTGAGCCTGTGGTCTCTTGCTGTGATTGCGTTTGAGCGGTGGCTTGTTGTCTGCAAGCCACTCGGGAACTTCGCCTTCAAGCCTCACCACGCTATAGCTTGCTGCGCTTTGACTTGGGTCTTTGCTTTGATGGCAGCAGTTCCTCCTCTGGTTGGATGGAGCAGGTCAGTACAGTATATATAGAGACCAAACACACAACAGGTTTTATTAGTTTTTAGGATTTTATTTGGATCCCCGTGAGCTGATGAAGAGCATCAGCTAGTCTTCTTGGGGTCCACACAAAACATAAAACTTGACAATAGTTAAGGCACTTAAAGACAAAACAACAACAATATTGAAATAAAAAAAAGTATGACATTCATTCTTGCAGCATATTACTATATTATTACTCAGATACGCTCATATATTAATATAGATAGGAATTTTACTTATACATAAATATATAGAGAAATTTTCAGATATATTAATACATTCTTATTCATAAACACTTCACACAAAAAGAAATCTTACACACATATTCATGTATATATTGATAACCATCTATATTTCTGTCTATATTGTCTACATATATGCCTACAAACTTGGTATAGTAATACAATTATTCTCCAATATATATAATTATTCTCAGAAAATTACAGCTTTTGAGATGAGCCTCTCTGCAACCAACTTTTTTATTCTGCAATCTGCACACACGTTACAGACATGTACAGTACTGATTGACTGTCTGTCTCCGCAGGTACATCCCAGAGGGAATGCAGTGTTCCTGTGGACCGGACTGGTACACAACTAACAACAAGTTTAACAACGAATCCTATGTGATGTTCCTCTTCTGTTTCTGCTTTTCTGTCCCTTTCTGTACCATTGTTTTCTGCTACTCGCAGCTGCTTCTCATATTGAAATCGGTAAGAGACACTATAAAAGGAATTAGAGGAATCAACTAATCTGTTCTCATTAACCTATAATGTAAATATACAAGTTTTATTTATTCAAATGAATTAAACTTCAAATTTCTGGTATTTATTTTCAGAATACTTAAAAGCATGAGTTCTTTCAACTTGTAATGATGAGTTCAATGAATGCACTGTAGAGAGGTCAGTCAACTCATTAAATTAAGTTTCTAAGGAAACATGATCAGTTGTTTTCACAATAATGAAAACACTGGCCCGCTGTCACATAAAGAGTTGTTTCAACCTAATATCTTAAGCTTATGGAACATGTTTTCTTAAGTACAACCACTTTAACATCAAATTTAATGGACTAGAAACGTTAATTTAATTGAATCACTACAAAATGACCCCAACTTGTCTTTTCAAGTTCATTCAACTTCAAATTTGAAGGCAGCACAGACACTAATTTTTTCAAGGTAAAACAAATAGTTTATTTTTTACAGTGTATTTATTTCCTAAAAAGTATGTCTGTACTTTCTTTTTACATTTCTTTTCTTATATCTGCTTCTTATTATGCAAATGAGAACAGTTGTCATTCAAAGTGCATCATGGTCAAGATTCCCCCTTTTCAAATTCAGTCCACTTAAATTTTTACAGTGAACATCTGCTGGGTTTAGGCTGATTGCATGATTGCAGATAACATCTCACCTGACTTCATAGATGTCAGTATGTGTGTGTTTCCATCAGACCAACCACTTGTATGTACTTCTCCACCAACAGGCAGCGAAGGCCCAGGCTGAGTCTGCCTCCACCCAGAAGGCAGAGAGGGAGGTGACCAGGATGGTGGTGGTCATGGTACTGGGCTTCCTGGTGTGCTGGATGCCTTACGCCTCCTTTGCTCTTTGGACTATCAACAATCGTGGGCAACCATTCGACCTGAGACTAGCGACCATACCGTCCTGTCTGTCTAAAGCCTCCACAGTCTACAACCCTATCATCTACATCCTCCTCAACAAACAGGTGGGCTCATTCACTCTGATTTAGAGGCTATTTCAATTTATTGTTTTTCACTCAACTCAACTGAAGGTGTGTTGAGACAAAAGAGCAAGACGACATTTTATTTGAAATGTATCACTGACCAGTAGTGCCCTCTGATGGTGGCTTACTGTACAAAACACAAAGCTTGCTCCATCCTCATCCTCAGAGGATCACAAATCAAAACTGTTAAAAGATTTTTAATTATTTATT
>JAJHUR010119819.1:0-10535 GCA_027495735.1 Lutjanus campechanus
GAGTTGGATGGATTCTGCGTCACAGATGGACCTGTGAGCAAACTACAGCAGAAAGCTGGCAGGGTGGGTGTTGTGGTGTCCCTCCATCTGTTGTAAAAGTCACACAGGCGGCAACATATGGCCATTACATAGCTGGCTGCTCAGAAAGACCCTCCTCAGGTCACCCACATACAGTCTCCTTGACATGTCAACATAAGCACTCAACATGGAGGCAGAGCAAAGTGGCTTTGTGCGCTTGACATGACCACCTGATAACACTTTACTGACTGTTGTACTCAAACACGCATGTTGATAAGAAGTCAGCTGTTAAAAATGGTTGTAAATCGAGGGCTTTATCTAAACTACTGTATATGGCTGCATGTAGGGCTGTAAATGAATTAGTTATGAATGAATAGGTCATTAAAATGTTGATACATATCTCATCATTTTTTTTATTGACTTTGGGTTATTTGATGCAGGCTTGTATGAGATACTTATCCATAGTCAGTGTAATACCTGCCTGCCAGTTAGGAGAAGCAGAGAGGGTCACCAGCACGGAGTCTAAGTAAGTGCTGTTGACAGGGTCAGGAACAAAAGGTATTTTATCTACTTAAAAAAGGTCTACCTAAAAAAAATCAATATCAGTTGAGGTGTAAATTATATTGTGAATATTTTAACTACTTTACTTTGCCATCTGACAGCCTTTTCTGATGGAGAGCAGCCAAATATCACTCTCTCCAAACCAGCTAAACTACACAGGTGAAATCAGTCATTTTACCTTGCAAAACACAACAGTTGCTGCTCTGTCCCTGTCTCAGTATGTTTGTTTGTGCTATTGTGTGACTTTTCAGAATCAGAACCACTTTAAAACACAAAAGTCACACAATACCACAAACAATTGAGGCAGCGATAGACCAGCAACTCCTGTGTTCTGTAGGGTAAAATGACTGATTTTGACTATGGAGTTCGGTTAGTTTGTAGAGAGTGATATTTGAGGGTGGTTTCCTGTCAGAAAAGGGTGTCTGATAGGAAAGTAAAATGGTTAAAATCTTTTAAATATGGTGCAAGATTAAACTGGTATTGATTGGTTAATGTTTTTTAAGTGGCTAGAATATGTTTGGCTTCTGACCCTGCCTACAGCAGTTCATGGCTTAGATTTTGTTTTGGTGCCCAATTTCTAAAGTGGGTGTGTATCGACTACCATCTACTGTAGGCAATACACTGATTATGGTTAAGTACCTCATACAACCCTGAGTGAAATAATCCAAACAAACCCTTTAACCACAATTTACTGTATCTGATTTTACTTATTTCATCCATGTTCATGTTTTGTTACTAGGAGAGGGAGGAGCTGTTTCTGCGTGCCCTGTGTCTGTGCCATACAGTTCAGGTGAAGGAGTCTGCAGAGCAGGGTCAAGGCCAAGGGGATGGGCTGATAGACCAGGTGGATGGCTTAGGGGTGGATGGAGAGGTGGTGCATCCTCCGCAGGAGCAGAGAGGCTTTATAGCATCCTCACCTGATGAGGTTGCTCTGGTCAAGGGTGCCATGAGGTAAGAGATGGGCCTTTATGACATTGTAGCAATTGTTTGCAGAGCTAGCACATTGTTGGAATATGAATATCAGAGAATGTATTTTGATTATCTCAGATGGTATACATTTCATTATAGCATTTGTTCATAGAGCACATGAGGACATACAGGGTTCATTTGTGATGATATGTCTCCATCTGCAGGTATGGCTTCACATTTCTGGGTCTTGAAAGTAAAAGCATGAAAATTCTCAACAGGAACAATGATGTTGAAATGTAAGTCAGTCAGTACATGGACAACATTTTGTTCATATTATTCTGTTTACACTTGTGCTACAGCTTTTATTTTTATTTTATTCTTCCTAAAGGTATGAACTGCTTCACGTGTTGAACTTTGACCCTGTGAGAAGGCGAATGAGTGTAATAGTCAGATCCAAATCAGGTGAGCTTGAGATTACTGTCAGGTTTATTGCATTGAACCTAATTTACTGTTGGCCTTCAGCACTCACTATGCTGTGCATTTGTTTGTGTGTTTTTTATGTGCAGGTGATACACTGCTCTTCTGTAAAGGAGCGGACTCTTCCATCTTTCCCCGTGTCAGACAGGAGGAGGTCGAAAGGATACGCATGCATGTGGAGCGTAATGCAACAGTGTGTGACATAAGCAAATTACATCTCCTAGATTCTGTTATGTTTAAAAGAATATACTGTATGATTCAAGGGTCAGACAGGTTTTAATCTAAGATTGTAGTGGTGTTAAGACTTGTGTTTTCTTGTAACCTTGGGTGCTGTCTGTGTCTATCACTGCTCAGGAGGGCTATCGAACGCTGTGTGTGGCCTACAAAATTCTCAGCTCAGAGGAGTACGCCCAGGCAGATGCAGGATTGAGGGAAGCTAGACTGGCTCTGCAGGACAGAGAGGAGAAGCTCATGACTGTTTACAACCAAGTGGAGACTGGCATGAGTCTAATAGGAGCCACTGCTGTAGAAGATCGGTGGGTGCTCACCTTCCTCTGCCCTGCCTCTCATTAAAGATCAGTGCCAAGAAATTTAGTGGGCAAAACCGGCTTGCATAAATGAATCTCAGAATACACCTAAAATTGATTAGAGAGGTCAAAAGTTTGCAGAGGGAGGCAACAAACAGGGTGTCATAAACATCCTGTTCTGACTTAACTGTCCTTAAAAGGCTAGTTCACCCAAAAACGAAAACTGAAACATTATCTACTCACGAACATACTGATTGGAGGTCGGGTTTAGTTTTTTTAGTCTACAAAACACTACTGGAGTTTCACAGCAAAGCAGTGTTGCAGAATCTCCCAAACAATGGAAGTGAATGGTGACCAGTTTTCAAGCATAAAAAATATAAAAGAATAAAAACATAAAGTGCCTCTGTAGAGCTCATCTGGTGTAATCCAAGTCTCCTAAAGCCTCAACGACTTCAAAGATGTCATTAACACAATATTTTTAGCCTAAATCTTCACTGTAGATCTTTAGCTTGGAGCCATGTTCACGTTCACGTGTACATGCACACTGTCTGAACTGGGTGTGTCTGTTGTGACAGTGTGCATATGACATGTCGGAGATTTAGGAGACTTGGATTATGCCAGACAACAAGGATGGAGGCATGTAATGGGCTTTTTGGTTGTTGTTTTTTTACATTTGAAAACCGGTCACAATTCACTTACACTGTTTGGGAGGCTGTAACGCTGTTTTCCTGTGAAACTCCAGCAGTGTTTTGAGGACTAAAAAACTAAACTCAACCTTAAATCAGCATGAGGGTGTGTAGATAATGACTGAATTTTCATGTTTGGGTGAACTATCCCCTCAAGAAATATTGGTATGTTACTGTTTTCTGGTCGCCTCTTTGTTCCTTTTCTGTAATGACTTTGCAATGTTTATCTACTGTTTATGCAACCTCAACAATTTCTGCAAATGTTTCGCAGTAAAGCCCTTTCAGTAGTCTTTTCCTGCTTCATGCCTTTTATCACATGTCCTATGATTCCTGGTAATGTTTTGTCCAGTGTGATTCAAATAATGTTGTGTGTGTTACAGTCAAGGTCAGAGGTTGTAATTTCTTAGTTGATATTTCCAACGTCAGACTTCAAAGTGTTCCAGGTGCATGACACCAAATGTAAAAAACAAAGACTCACTATGACAAACAGATGCTTTTTTGGCAAAATGTGTGTAAACACAACTTCCAGAAATGCGGCCTCCTTGTATATATAAACAAAACAATGGAGGAAAAAAGGTACATGCATTAAGTTTTATTCTTGGAAACACATCTAAATATTCTCTTTACTTGCTACCACTGCTGTAGTCTACAAATGCATCCTACATCCACACTTATTGTAGGGAAGAAATAAATTACCCAACATTGTTGTCATACTTTGACATTAATATACATGCAGAACAGGTTTCACTATATGATGGAATATGTTAGTTTAATTAAATACAGGCAGATATGCTTAATGTTGCCATGTAGTTGATGGTTTTCAATGTGTGCTTCCATGGGTACTGCCATTGTTATGTAATGCTGGACAAATGCTTTTTCAAGTCAGGGTAGGTAGATTTGCTCTGAGTTCACAACTAGGAACTTCAACTTTGAGTGGTGTTCCATTGTACTATCTTTAGTAGGAGGTCAGAAGTTTTCGAGTTTCTCACTGCCTGGAATGCAACTGGAATCTTAACTCCACTCACGTAATTTTGACTGCCAATAGTCCCCTTTTCCCCCAGAACTTTTCAATGTAAGCTCACACCGCCATCTTGTGGTTGACATTGGGTACTGTTTAACAATCCAAGATAAACTTTATAACAGGCAGCATGTATTGTTTTATCATTGCTGTTGACATTAGAAAATGCATTGCCATAACCACCACAAAAATCATGGAAGAGCATCAACATCCATCAATGTTTTTCATCTGAAATACATTCATGATGAATCAATTTACATTATGAATAACTATTATCTTCTCAGATTATTAGATTAAAGGTATATGGATATGATAAGAACATGAACATAACTTGACCATTTGGGGGGAAAAAAAGGCATATGTTTCAGAACTTAATAATAACATGGTATTGGACTGGTGATTAGACTCAGTTACTTGCCAATGCCAGCACAGGCATTTTCCAATGGCAGTAAGACCCACTCTAATTTTCACTAGAAAAACAGCCTTTTTTGGGTTTTGTGTCATACAGTGGTCTATAACACAATTTTATATCCTGTGAAATTTAACCCTGATGCCAAAGGTTTTATTGAACTGGCTTTTCTTTCTAGTGATAATATTCATGTACTAAAGTTAGTGAAACAGTCTTTTCACTTGTCTGATTTCTTTCCTCCCAGGCTTCAAGAGGAGGCAGCAGAGACGATGGAGGCTCTGCAGGGGGCGGGCATTAAAGTTTGGGTCCTCACAGGGGACAAGATGGAGACAGCAAAGTCCACCTGCTATGCTTGTAGATTGTTCCAGAGAAACACAGAGCTGTTGGAGCTGACAGTGCGTACTCTGGAGTGTGAAGGGAAGAGACGTGAGGAACGACTGCATGAACTTTTGCTTGAATACCACAAAAAAGCAGTACAGGATGCACCACCAGTGAAAGCAGGCGTCACCAGGTCTGTACCTTAACTTACGCGATCTTAGCCTGTGTATTGAGGTTATAATGTGATACTGAACTCTTCTATTAGGGTGATCATTAAAACAAAGTGAATCATATCGGTGATGAAGCACATTTTGCTGTTCTGTTTTGTAGGAGCTGGTCCTCGGCAGGCCAGGACTATGGTTTTATCATCGATGGAGCCACTCTGTCGATGGTGCTCAACTCCTCTGAATCCAGTTCAAGCAGCTACAAGAACCTGTTCCTGCAGATCTGTCAGAACTGCACATCTGTGCTCTGCTGCCGCATGGCTCCTCTACAGAAGGCACAGGTCTGAACAATCAGTTCAAATGTGGAAAATGTTTATTCAGTAGAGAGCTGAAATAATGATAAATGGGCTGCACGATATATGAGCATTGACATCGCAATGTGCACATGCAGAATGTGCTGCTTGATAGAAAAGAAAAACCTGCACGGTTCTCATTTTCCATGACTAATCTGAAAGCGATGTCTGTCTGATTGAGCATAATTGAAGGAGTTGAGTAGAAAAATTCTTGACTACACAGAGTTTGTTGCCGCTGCATGACATCCAGGTTCTCTATGCACGACAGAGTGTCTCAGAGCTGCCAGTGTTTTTTGGTCAGAGGAGGAGTGATATGTCAGTTTTACCCTCGGCATCCGATCATGTTGTAAAAACTTAAGCCTGGTCTCTGAAGCCTGTGTCAAGAGAAGGAATAGTCCCAGGATGTGTGTATTTCCCAGTCAGAGTTACCCCGGGAGGTTGCTGACTTGCAGGACCAAAGTCAGACTCTGCAAATGTTCTTGACCACTGACTACTGACTGACTGACTGATTGTAGGAACCTTGAGTACCTGTTGTAGATATTGTAAATAATCACTTTTACTTAACTACAAATACAGATGCTCCTATTTCCATTTTGATTTCCTGATTTGATTTGTTTTGTGGGGATCTGCGATAAAATCTGGAGCTGACTTTTGAGTTTCCCCTAAACACTCCCCCTACCTAGTCTCAGTCCATTTGTGCAATTGTGTGGAGGGTGCCACTCGTGAGTGTTGTTCCAAACCAGTCAGCCTTAAGGGGAAGTGGGATTTTAAAAAAAAAAACACCCTCCAACAGAAAGTCTGCATTGATGCAGGCTTACAAACCACACTCCTCTCAGATGCAGCACCTCTTTTGTGTCCAGGATGGAGGAAACACGATTAGTTCTGTTTGAGGTGCAGTTATTTCCAAATGAGCAGTAATAAGTTACCCTACCTCAAACAGATAATTGCAGACATATTTCGTGCACACATGACATGACAAAAAATGTTCAACAAAATAGAGCTGTGGCCAAAGAAGCGTGGGAGTGAGTTTTTATTTCTTTAGTTAGTTATTTTTCCTTTAACAAGCTTAATATGCTATGAATGCCCCTTATATTTTTGTCAGTGCTGTTTATAAGATAATATTTATTTGATTAAAATATCCATCCTAATGAACATTACTGTTTCTGCCAGAGAAAGGTGAGGGTGTCCCAAAGCTTGCTGGTGTATTTACACCCTCCCCCTTATTTAAATCATCCTCCGCAGCCAGCTCTGACCCCAACTCACACTTGTTACAGAGTGGCAGTGTGTAGGGGCCCAGTTGGAATTGGGCCTGAGACTGTGGGATGAGTCTTTCACATGCACACTCTCACGCCCACACCAATTTGGCTTTGCTTGCTTGATTCAATACACCAATCGAAAACTGAATTGAGTTTTGGTCCATTTGTTTTTTGCAGTGCTGGTTCACATTTTGTATCGTTTGACAGACCCATTTTATTTTTTATTATAATAATTATTTTTTTCGACATGACTCTTACTGACACAAGTCTTAATTTAATAGTGTCAAACATGCAAAAAAGTTCTAGAATTATGTTTTTCAAAATGATAACTTGGTTTCACATTTTAAAAAATTTTGCTCCTTTGTCTTGCTTGATGTTTAGATCGTTAAAATGGTGAAGAACTCTAAAGGCAGCCCAATCACCCTTTCCATCGGAGATGGTGCCAATGATGTCAGCATGATTTTGGAAGCTCATGTTGGCATTGGTAAGAAATCTCATGTTGAAGCCAACAGATCTCGAATTGCTGTCAAAAATGGAGGGAACGGTAACCTTTGTGTGTGTGACATTTGCTCTTGGTGTTTCAGGTATTAAGGGTAAAGAGGGTCGGCAGGCAGTGAGGAACAGTGATTACGCCATCCCCAAACTCAAGCACCTCAAGAAACTTTTGTTGGCTCATGGGCATCTCTACTATGTTCGCATTGCACACCTGGTGCAATATTTCTTTTACAAGGTAGGAGGAAGAGACGCTGCTGTCACATTGCCTTCATATCATTCTTCAGGCTAAGAACGTGTTGTGGGTTTTAGCAAAGCCTCTATTTCCCAAACACCCCCACATGCTAAGTTGATTTGAGGATTATGTAGCGAAGAGATTGATTTGACAGAATCAATCCTCTTAACAAATTAAACAGATTTTTAGGTTTAACTCAGGTTAATGTATACCTGCATTATAGGCACACATGAACGTAGGAATGCATTTGATGGTCTTTGAAGTTTTTGTGCATCAGTGTGAGTTTGTTCTCTTTCTCTCTTTGCCTGCAGAACCTTTGCTTCATCTTACCTCAGTTTTTGTACCAGTTCTTCTGTGGCTATTCCCAGCAAGTGAGTATGTCCCGAGGCCCTTTGAGGTTCAAAGATGTTCTGAACATGAAAGGAGGCAGTGTCCCTAGAATCCACACCTCCTCGTGTTCCTGAATGCCAGACTCTTTCCCTCAGATTACCCCTCCCTCACTGCCCCTCGGATGTTTGAGCTCTGATTGATATGTTTAGATTCTGACTTCGACCACACAGTACTGTAAGGACGATAGACACATTGTATGTGGATATAATGTAACCATAGTGATGTGTGTGTGTGTCTTGTCACACTGTTACCAACACAATGACTTAACAATATAATATAGAAATTTTGTTCTGGATTGTATGACCTGATTGCAGTTTGGAGCACACTGATGAATTGACTTGTTTTTTAATGAGATATAAGTATATATTATAAAATCTGTATTGATTTAGAATGTTTCATGGTGCTGTGTTTATATAAAAACTGCTGCTGCCATAGAAATATGTTAAACAGTGCATCAACCCCATGACGATAATTGATTATATTTTGATTCTATTTGAGGTGAGATTGAGTGTTTTACTCTGCCATAAGTAGATGACAGATGTATATAACCTTGCTTATATGACATACTGTATCTGCAAGTATGATGGTGTGTATGAGTTTTGTCCTCTCCATGATATTAACCCCTGGTTACCCCACCCCTCCTCCCCCTCCCCCCTCCTTACCAACCCCTACCCCATCACTCCCCCCACTCCTGCTCCCATCCTCCCCAGCCCCTATATGACGCGGCCTATCTGACGATGTACAACATCTGCTTCACCTCTATGCCCATCCTGGCTTACAGCCTCTTGGAGCAGCACATCTGCATGGAGGTTCTGCTGGACAATGCTACCCTCTACAGGTAAACCTGGGAACCTTCACTCATCTGCAGTACACTCGGAGGTAGATGTAGATGTGCTTCTTAAGTTGCTTCCGTAAAACAGAGAGGACAAATAGTAATAGCTAATATAAATTAAGATTTCCTTCTTTATGTTTTAGATCTAGGATCACTGCTTTGACCTGTAATATATCGATTTATTGATTGAATGGATAATCTTTATTTTTGTCTCAAAGTTAATCTTTAAAATGACTTTTTATCAAATTATATTTGATTGAAGAAGTTTATATATATGTATCTGAGTTCAAGGTGAGTTATTAAATATATAAATATTTAAAAGATTATAATTTTAAAAATTATAAAGGGTAGTGTTTTCAATGTTTAAATAGTGCTTGGATTTTGGATAACATTCATTCATTCATTTTGAGTATATGTATTTATATGTAATTAAGCACAAATGCAGGTACTGGAAATGTTTAAAAATGCACCATGAAAATTCTTGAACAGTGCTTGAATTCGACTTTTGAGATGGTGTAGGAACCCTCATAGCCATCGATTAATACTCACAGTTCAAAATTTGAAATTTAATGAGTTATGCAGTCCCTCTACCAAAGCCAGTTGCTGCCTCTGCTTCTTCAACACATCCAAGATATAGGTGACCCTATCCCACATTTATACTAATTAGCCATTTACCTTTTTTATCCATATGCTTGATTGTTTTGTTCTTACTTTTGACCAGATACATGACCTTGTATGCAGAACGCTCCTGAAATTCAACTACACTTAATCTACGTGATGAAGCTGTTTAAAGCATTGTGAGCATACAGTGTTTTTTTCCTGGCAAAAAAGTGCTGGCAGGGCACTTGGGAGAGCCGGGATGAAGCATATGTATGCAATGTGAGAAAAAAACAAACATTGCATGTGGGTTTGACATTATGATTGACATTAGCTGGGTAGCTAAATTAACAGAGGGTTGACTGCACAGCTAAAAACTAGCTTACACACTCGCCAGCAACATTTAGTGTATCCTACAAAAGGGCTTTTCTGTCTCTGTTATAAGTTTCTGTCTCAATAGATCGAACAAGCTTCTCCGCCATTTTTTTGGTTACCAGGGTCATGATTCCCTATCTAATATCTAATATCCCTATCTAATATATTGTTTGACTGAAAAAAGTGAGTTGAAATATCTTGAATTTGAAGCGCTCGCAGTGGCCACACTAAAAACGTCAAGAGTTCTCTGAAAAAAGACACTGGAGACGGTGCCTTTTCTCCAGGCCACCACAGATCCTCTCTGCTCACACTGGGAAGAATTAAAGAAAGATGCTGGCTCTCAGGAAAAAACACTGTACATTAAATATTAAAACTGTGAGTTTTAGTTTTCAGTTTTTTAGTTTAGGGTGAGCTGTTCACAGTCCTCACAAATATTTTATGGTTCCTACTTTCATAGTTGCAGTTACATCCAAATAATGACTTTCTTCATCTCTCTCTTTCATGACTTTCTTTAGACAGATTGCTAAGAATGCCATGTTACGGTGGGGACCCTTCCTCTACTGGACATTACTCGGCGTCTTCCATGGCTTGCTCTTCTTCTTTGGTGTGCGATATTTGTTCAGTAACCCAGCACTGCAGGATAATGGCCAGGTTTGATTTAATTCACTTTCTAAATGGACGTGATATTAAAGTGATACTCCACTTTCCAGGATTAACCCACGTAGTATATACTCACCACCCTGTCGGTGTGATGGTAGATGAAAATCTTCAATTTCCAAAACAATCCTGGAGTTTTAGGAGGAACACGATAGCAGCCTCATCCAGTACAATGGCAGTGAATGGTGACCATGATAAAACGTTAAAAATAGCACACTAAACAAGCACAAAAATTCTCCATCCTGCTTGTGTGGTGTAATC